>VURO01020501.1:0-37522 GCA_015108175.1 Pelvicachromis taeniatus
GGTGAGACGTCTTCAAGCAGCTAAAGAAGTCCAGACGCTTTTCTTTCCAAGCTCCTTAGAGCAGGGGTCACCAACATGGTGCCCGCGGGCACCAGGTAGCCCGCAAGGACCACATGAGTGGCCCGCGGGCCTGTTCTAAAAATAGCTCACTATAACAACTTACCAGTAAGCTGCATCTATTTTTATTTTTTGTTGCTATTTTTTTTAAATCACAATTGCATTGGTGTCAATTTGTTAGACATAATATATAAAAAAAAGTTTATTATTAAATATTAGATCAGCACTAGCTGGTCTCCACGGAAACAGTTGCCATAATCAGTGTCTTTACATAGATGAATATCATTAATTATTAATGATAACATATAATTAAAGTTGAATTGAGGAAATTTGTTATTTCAGAAGTGTGTGTCAAACTGGTAGCCCTTCACATTAATCAGTACCCAAGAAGTAGCTCTCACTTTCAAAAAGGTTGGTGAGCCCTGATCTATAGGGATCTTATGGAGAATAATCCAAACGAGAAAATATTCCCTTAGCAGCAGTTCTCTGGGTGAAATGACCTTGTTAATGTCAGAGGTCAGAGAAAAATGGCCAGACTGTTTTCACGGTAACGGTAATTTAAGAAACCTCTTTTTTCAACCAGTGCATAATAGCATCTCTGAACACACAGCATGTCAAATCATGAAACAGATGTGTTACAGCAGCAGAAGACCACACCGGGTGCCAGTTGTGTCAGCTACGAACAGGAAACTGAGGTTACAATTCACACAGGCTCACCAAAAATGGACAACCGAAGCCTGGAAGCATGTTTTGTGGTCTGATTTCAATTTCTGATTCACCTCGGTCATCAAACTGTAGCTGCGTATTAACAACAAAGGCCCCAAAACCCAACTATGTTTCAATCAGCTCAGAAGACTTAAATTAACTTTCCAAAAACTTACTCTAACCCTTAATCAAGATGTCACTCTACATATAATGGATTCAATTATGAGGATTTGCGACGAAAATGAGCACCCACAATGTGCCCATATATCTCCATAATATGAGTAACGTGAGTTCACCTCAGACACACAGAAAACCCACAACAATTGTGTATACATCAAGCAAAGAAGAGTAAATTACAGGGTAACAAGATATCCCTGAAACTATGTGAGCACAAAAAAGAAAAGAAAAGAAAAATAAGCTTCTGCTCTACTAATGAAATGTGAGTGCTATGTCAGGGTGAACAGTTGTTATTTTACATTAAAGAGGACCTAATATGCTCATTTACAGCTTTATCTTTTATTCATGTCACAGGATAAAAAATATTTTCAGAGCTCAAACATAATCCACTCACAGCCCTGGACTGTGTATAAAGGATTGATGTGGCCACCGTGACATCGTCAGCTGTTTTGATAAAGTTTCATTTTTGAAGCTTCAAGCTGGGAGTTTTTTCTGTTGCTGGAGCACATCAAATTGACACTGCGTTTTATTTATGTGGGTTTTTTTTAGGCTAATGACTTATCAATCAAAAGTTCTGACATCCACACTGATTTATGACTCTTTGGGACACTAATAAAAGCAATCATTTACAAAATTACCATCACATTGCATTCGCTAAGGCTTAAAACTAGCGACTGAGATAGTTTTAAGGTGTTCCTAAACTCACCAGGGAAGAGTTTACTGATGTCACAGACAAAGAATCCATAAAATTAAACTTTTTATATCTGGCAAGTGGCACCATATGACAAAGTTGCCATCAAATCGAGGACACATCTGCTGTCACAAGCTGACAGTTATCCACCTCTTTTTTTTTGCAACTTGGGTCTGTTGTGCCGCTGCTGCTGGATTGGAGATACGAGTGTATGATCATTTCGTTTTTTTACCTGCATTTCAGTAAAAAAACTGAAATGCAGGTTTTTTTTTTACTGCATTTCAGTTTTTGAAATGCAGTAAAAAAAACTGCAGTAAAAAAAATGCAGTTTTTTTTACTGCATAAAAAAAACTGTAAAAAAAATGCAGTTTTTTTTACTGCATTTCATTCTGAGTGTAATGAAACTCAGAATGACTTTTCTGAGTTTCATTACAGAAACTCAGAATGACTTTTCTGAGTTTCATTACAGAAACTCAGAAAGTCGCAGATTATAAAGAGGAAGATGCAACAGTTTGGAAGGATAAGACTTTGTGGAAAAAAACCTTCTTCACTTATAGTTTAGCTTCTCCTCCTCCTCCTCCTATGCCAACACTTATCGTTCAGGAATACTGTAGCACCGAGAATACTACCTGTGGGAACGGCAATCGTGCTAGATGTGGCTGTGTGATAACGTTACCAGATTGGCTAATTTGTAAAGATCGGTCAGTAAATGGGTGGGCCTTCTCTGCTCACAGCCAGAGCTGTCTGCCTGGATGGCCCTATTAGGGATATCTGGTCTCAGTGACATCATACAGAGCTACAAGTAAAATCATTTGGTGTCTAGAGCAAGCCTGAACTTGCTTTTTACATATCTTTGGCCATGTTTAATGTGAAAATCCATATATGACAGGAAATAAAGAAGAGTATATTTGGTCCCCTTTAAGAGTAGCATACTGTCTGTTGAAGAGAAGCAGTCTGTGGTGAAGCTGTGTTTTGAGGTGTTTCACGGTCCTGGTCCTGGTCCCAGTCCCGGCAGGCCTTTTGCTTCTCTGTATTGTACACAGCCACAACTTGTCCCTGAATTACTAATGCCAGCAGCATTGCCACCATCTCCACACTCATTCCTGGCCAAAGAAGTAAAGAAACTCAAAACAGTTTGCATTTTGTTTGGTGTCTGATGAAGTTTCTTAATGTAAGTGAGTCAATATTCTTACTGTAGGCTGTGGCAGAGTCTCTGTCTCTCTGATCTCCTCCCAGAAACATATTCAGTGATAGGTAGGGGACGTTGTAGCACTGTTGACAGATGACAGGAAGAAAAACGTGATGCCAAATGACACTACACCATTGGTGTGAAACTCAGTAGCCATGGTGACGTGGCTTGGAGCAAAAATAACAGTAGGATCAGACTACTATGAATTTCAGTCGCCAGAAGGAAGACTAAAGACCTAACCAGGGTTCTGAGTTAAAATTCACAATTCTTATTTCTTTTTTGGCTCTCTGGTTTCTGATTCTTGGTTTTTAAGTTCTGTTTATTTCTAGTGTTTTGCTCCCTCTTGGTCACTGTCCTTGAATAGGTTCAGCTGTCTCTAGTTCCCCCAGGGGTCTCCACTTTCCTCTGGTGCCTGCCTTTTTATCCCACCTAATGTTTGCCTTACTTCAGTTGCTAAGTGCTAACAAAAGGATGCTTTAATTAGCTAGTCCATACTATACAAATGTCTTTTCAAACTTTATACCATTCACTGTATCTGTGTGTGATTTTAAAAAGGGTATTGTATCTTGTCAGGCTGTGCCATGTTGTCTGAGTGGGCCTAAATAAAAAAACATTTAAAAAAAAACATGAATACTGTTACGCCCGTGATTATAAAATATACCAATACCTGACATACAACCAAGCTATTTATGTTGAGTTTGTGACAAACATCATTCAAAGGACATTTCTGAGGTGAGGAGGCCTGATTTTGCTAAATTCCTGTTACCCTGACACCTCCCTCCTCGTCTTTCTCGCCTCTTTCGCTTGCATATCTGGTGGGAGGGACTAAGATGGGAGGAGAGGAATCCAGGATGTGTAATTTGGAAAATGAGAAGGGGGAAAGGCGTGATATCATGACATCACTAACCACTGTAAAATTCACATGGCTGTAGCTACCTTTTTTTATTCAGAGTACGCTATAGGTGTTGCTTGGTAACGAGTACATCGTGTTCGTTTTATGTAGCGTCTCGATTTTCAAACAACAAAAGCTGAACTTTTACCTGTGAAGTGTACTGGAAATGAAAACGATTGTGCCTGCAAACATCCACCAACTTACAGTCATGACGGACTCGAATAGGCAAGCTGCTGTGAGGAACCACAGCACGCCGACGGCCTCAGACGTCGAGCCTCGTGGCACAAACCACACAAGCAGATAGGACAAGATGCCAAACGGAGTGGAAATAACCATCCTGTGAGATAAAGATTGATGGCTCTGCTGAGCACAGTGCTCCAAAAGGAATCTAAATTCAAAGTGTTAAACGTGTTGCTCAACCAACCATGGAGTGAGTTTGCCAATGGGCGTCCAGTTACTGCGGCTCACAAGATATCCAACCAGAGGGTCAGTCACAGCATCCCAGGCCCGACTCACAAATAAAATCATGGAAACATAGAAGGCCTCCATCTGTGAGGTTGTATACATTTTACCCACTTCAAATTAGAGGCAGTATAGAGGATTGTATTGTGGAAAGTACAGAACTTTTACCTTTACAACATCCAGAAGGAAAATCTGCAGGGAAATACCAATGGCTACTGAGGTAATCTGATGTGGGACCCCACCCACAGCATAACACAGCTTGCAGGCCAGAGGAATACCACCCGAGTCCTGTGAAAACCAGGGAGAGGGTGGAGGAAAATCCTGCATGTGGTTAGCACAGCAGCAGAGTTCAATGAGTTCATTTGGCTTATATACATATATATCTCTCCTCCACTGTGAGTGAGGAAAATCTTCAACTTCTTAAAAATGTTGAAAAAAAATGAACACGCAGTAGGAAACACAAAGTTTACTTTGACACTGGTGTTGAAAGTAATACAGTAGCTAGCTGCCACTGATTTCTATTCACCAGCACAAGTTTGAGAGGACAAAACTACCATATTTAATTAAGAACAAGCTTCTGCAGCAAACACTAAATGAAATCATCAAGGAAAAACTTTAATGCCATTACTATTATGGATAAAACATTTTTTTTTTTTTAAATCAAAGCATTTTTAACCAATTTCAACTCAAGGGTTTGAATATGAATGCAAATATATATGAATAAAGAGAAATGGTCCTTACCCCCTGCTGATCTCTCCTGCACGAGTTCCTGTTTGTGTTTTGCTTGAATAAATTCCTTTTAAATGTCTGGAAGTGGTTTGAAAAACTCTTAAGGCAATTCATTGTTGATGCGAGACGGAATAATAACACTTTGAGTGTCACCGGACGTGTGACGCTGCCCCTGCACACACAGGTGAATGCCACCTGCTTGAAACCAGATTCTGGTTCAACAACTCTTTTGTGTTTGGAGTATTCTTATTCAGTCCACCTGCTCATACTTAACAACTGTTGACACCAATTCTTTGATTCCTGAAGCAGGTTGGACAGAAAACACTCTTGAACCAAGTATATTTCACACAATCAATTTATTCAGGCCTACAACCTCCCAGGAGGGGGAGGTGCACAGCGCAGACGCCTCCTGCAAATCCGAGGGACGATCCCTCAGCCTGTTACTATGTCTATTTTCACGTATCTCAGTACTCTCCGTCATTAAACTACTCCATGCACTTGCGAGTTGACCTCAAACTGCTCCTTCCCCGACTAGTTTAGACAAAACATGTCTGAGCATCCTTATCTCCCTGCATACCACTTTCTCCTCTCCTTTCAAGGCCTAAGGCATCTACTTTGTCTCATTCTTACCGTCTATTTTAAGTGTGAGTGGTTCAAGCTCATACCTGATTCTGCTTTTTAATCTTTATTTATCAAGATGTGTTAGACAAAGCTATAATACTATAATGCTATCTGTATTTCCACAATTCTACCACAAAGCATATACTTGGTTAATATGGCAAACAATCATAATCAATGCATTGTGATTAATGAAAGCTGCTCTAAATGATAATATTCCCAACACAATAAAAAAGGTGGCTCAACAGCAATGCAGAAGTATTAGTGCTGTTCCCTACAGATCTGTTTAAAATGACAAACTTGCAGAATATGTTTTTTAAAATATTACAATTAAGATGAACGAACTGTATTTTCACAGGTGCAGTGAGAGTTTCTCACAGCTTTCATCAGTAAGCAACTGCAGAATACTTCAGGACTGATGTGCTCAATTAAAGTGACGCAGTATGGATGGCTGTGACCTCTTGTGGAGCTTCAGTGAAATGCAGGTAAGCTTGTAAATATGGGCATCAACGTAAAACTAGAGAGTATGGACGCTTGTTTATACCTCTGGAAAAGAAATTTACCGCCATAGGGCAAAATTTCAACTCAATTCTCATTTTTTTAATTAATTTTCATTAGTTTGAGTTAGTAAGCCAACATTTTGAGATAACAATCAGAAATTTTGACATAACCCCAAAATCTGACTTAAGGATGTCACAATATATGCTATACAATGGTCGAAACAAACTTGTATATTGGTCTGTACCAAATGTGGTTATTGTTACTGATTTCTCCACAGAGATGAGTCCTAACATTTGCCTCGTTCTGTGGCTATTTTCAGCAAATATAATTTTTTTCATCCCCACTTCCAGCACTAGTCTTTCTTATGAAAACTTATTTTGGCAACTGAAAGAAACAGTTTTTACCATCCATAAGTCAAAGTTTGGGGTTATTATGTTACAATTTTGATTAACTAATCTTTGGAGAAAACAAGTAGAACATGAGAAAAGACCCTTAAATTGTGAATTATGGTGTCAAAATTTGAGATTACCTGAAATATTGATTTATTCATCCAGCCGCTGGAACCTAGCCCAGCTGTCTTGGGGCGAGAGGCAGGGTACACCCTGGACAGGTCATCAGTCTGTCGCAGGGCTAATACATAAACACAGACAACCATTCACACTTATGGGCAATTTAGTGTTTCCAATTAACCTATCCCCACAAACTGCATGTCTTTGGACTGTGGGAGGAAGCTGGAGTACCCGGGGAGAACCCAGAACATGCAAACTCCACACAGAAAGACGCCGGCCTGATGGTGGAATTGAACTCAGGACCTTCTTGCTGTGAGGCAACAGTGCTAACCACTTGATGTTTCAGTGGTGAAAACAAGTAGACAAAAACTTGAAATAATCTCTGGACAGAAATCAATAACACTCATCATGTTTTGTTGCAGACCAATGACAGATTTTTTGAAGATGGTTTTTGACGCCTTTTGTTTATTCATACAACTGTAAATTCTGCATATCAAAGTACTTTTGGAGCCAATGCGAAGCACTCAGGCTGACTCAGAAGCTGCTAAACCATTAGTGGACCGTTTAACAGAATAATGATATCAGAGATGGAGGATTCAAACCTTTTAAACTGAAGGGCTTTTGCTCTGAATTTTTCCAAAGCTGATGATGGAGGTGGTGGGCAACCATGCCAAAGGTCTACAAAATCATTATGTCAGCCAAGGGAGGGAACTGTGTACCAATTTTGTAAAAATCTCACTTATTTTCATATTTTTAATGATTAAATTCTTGTTCATACATCACCTTCATCAATCAGCAATAGATACTAACAAATGCTGGCATATATGCTTTGTATTCTCTATATAACAGGGAGAAGCAAACAACTTTCTTGAAGCATTTTTTTTATTTAATTACAGGACAAAAGTGATTTTTTTTAAAAATGAAGATGTCACTTCTTTGCCAAACAGCCTCAGTTGTGACTCACAGAAGTAATACAGCTTTGAAAAGTCAAAATAACACAAAAAAAAAACAAAAAACTTTCAGAACAAATAGTTTGGCTCACATTTTCTAAGTATGGGGAAAAAGAAGAGATATAACAAACTCACTATACTTTCCCATTAATATACATTCTTCAGTGTAATAACAGGTCGGTAATGGAGCGCCATCAGTCAATGTCTTATCCAAGTTTGTGCTAAAAAATTTGTTTTTAAAAGTAAATTTTTATTTTTAATTTAAAGCTTATAAATGACTTAAGATCAGCCTATAAATTAGTGCTCTTTGTCGAGGTGTCCTTTGCCTGCTTGATTCCATAGAGCCATTTGATCACTCGTGCATTTCTCTCAATGACAGAAACACCGTAGGGAACGCGATTTGCAGCTTTGCCAGCCTCCTCCTCCTCCTCTTCATCCTCGTCTCCTTTGCCAGAGCCCGCGCACTCAGACCCCGGAGCGCTCACGCTGCGAAAACGAGCCATGGAAACAATGTCAGAGCTAGATCCAGTGAGCTCATGCACGTCCGTGGGGTCCAAGCCGCACAAGTTGAAGAAGCGCTCCAGCTCCGTCCCAGCCCGGGAGTACCGATCGCTCATGTCCGACTTAGACCGGGTCAGAGAAGGGCGTTTCCTGGAGCTGGTGGAAGACAAACGGGTAATTGCTGGGGAGGGAGGAGGTATAACAGGGTGGCTTGGTGTAGGTGCAGCAGGAACCGGGGACTCGGCCGGAGAAGTGGAAGAGGTATCAGGTTTTGAGTGAGCAATCACAGGTTTTAGAGGAGAAGGACCCGGTGTTGTTCTAGGGAGAAAGAGGTGCAGGTTTGAAGCAGATGGGCCGGGTCGAAACCGAGACTGTAGAGATATTGGCTGAAGGGGCTGTCGAATGAACTGTCTACCTGCGGTCCTCACAGGGCTGGCCTGAGGCATGACATCCACTCTCCGTACCGTGGCTGCAGCTGGAGGCCCAGGAGAACTCGCGCTCTCTACGTTGGCAGGGTCAGATGCTTTTAATCTAACTTTAGCTGCAACTGCCCTATCAGGACGTGGAGGTGGACACGGCTTCTCCTTTCTCTGTTGTGCCCCTGCAGGAGTGGGACGGGGAAAATTGTGTGCAGCTGCAGCACAGTAAAGAGGTTTACTGTCGTTTGGCTTTGCAGTTGCACCGGACTGTGGCGCATCATTCACGCCACTGATGAGGTTACTCAGGTGCTCCATGTCCAGCTGTAATCCTTCCTGCTTTGTCTTTGCTGGGTCTGGGGTCTTTCTGGTGGGCCACAGTGCAGAGCTGGGGCTGAGCAGAGGCTTACGCAATTCAGGAGGCCTGACTGGCTGCTGCTTGGTAAGAGCTACCTGACTCTTGACATATTTAGCCTTGTCTGCCTCCAGCCTTTCCACAGCGCTCTGCTTTGGTCTGCTCGTGGCTTTTTGGTACTTCCGATAGAAATCTGGCCCCACTGGCCCCTTGGGTCGCAAGCGCGGGGGTGTAGGAGCGACAGCACTCTTTGTTGGTTGCCTCACGGAGTGTTGAAGCGTTTCCACAGGCATTTTGTGGCCTGGCAGTCGTACCTTGTCCACTTCCCGAGCCACCTTGGAATTAAACCCGTTTAGTCCTCAATGTTATCCTCTGTTTGTGTGGCTGTATGGTTCTCTCATGATCACCTTAATGGCATATTTGAAGTGACTCAACCTCAGCAACTGAGCTGAACTCTAATTCCTTGACATTTGGACTTCCTGTGAAAAAACAATGTCAGTAAATTGAGCAGGAAAGCAAATTAATAAGAAGAAAAAAAAAGACCAGTCAATAAAAAACATTTACCTTTAAACACAGGCAGAAACTTGTGCAGGGCTACAAAACTCCACAAAGACTCTACAACCACAAACCCTCCCATTTATTTAAGCCAATCGCTCTCCCAATGCCCCGTGCTTCCAACAAGTTCATTGGCTGCCATCTCAGACAGATCCGAACAATTACTCGCAGTCATCCATCTCTCCGCAGACAAACACACAATAAAACCTCATTTTCAGTCGGTAGAAAGGCTGTGAAAAGAGTGGTACAAGTGTGTGTGTGTGAGGGGTGATGGGGAGGTGGATCAGGACAGCTGTCAACAAGCTATTGTCTGGAGGGAATACAGAGCCGATCACACACACACCAACAGCTGCTAGGGGAACAATGACTCTTCATCTTTAAATATAGCAGCTGTTGCCAACTACAAGCTTCTGTGGATTAATTAAATGTGGAAAATAAAGGAGCCTATACTTATAAAGTTTTAAGTTCCTAAACGGTGAAGGTCAGACTCCTTCTGCGCATACGTGTATATGGACTATGCAGCTTGAACTGTCTGCATCCAACAGTCAAATTCTCTACATATTTGCCATTCCAGCCTGAGCCAGGCTCAACTCCCGCTGACATAGTTATGAAATTTTTACTAATTCCAGTCTTACCTGTTTTTAAGTCTCCAGTTCCCCCCTAAATGAGCCTCAAATGAGCTACAGTATCTCATTCAAACAGCCGGCTACTGGTTACAAACACAACGGGAATTTCAGGAGTTGAGTCAGACAAGCAGAATTAGCTCCTCTAATTTGATGTTTCCGAGTCAAGTGCTGGCACGTTGTTCCGACAAAGGGAGTGAAGCAGGAAGCCAAACACAGACACCCGGGAAGGACAGGTAAACAAAATGGCCTACACACTCGTCTTACCCTGCCAAGCTCACAGCCAGCCTTAATGAATGTACAAGTTAGTAAAGAAAGCTTTTCTTTCTATCAAGAGGAAACTCACCTTCACAGGTTGCGTTGAGTTCCTGAGTTTCTTCTTCTTGTGTTCTAGCGAACACACTGTGTTTCAAATCACACAGGACAAACCTGTTTGACAACTCATGTGTGCCGCTCCTGAGCCCACCCCCTTTCTTTTGATTTGTCCAATCAGTCTTCTAGGAAGGAAAAACACAGGCTTACTTTTTTTGGTCATGTGACCCTGTCATTGTCGTCTGCTCTCAGCAAAGTGATAAGCACCTTTTCCCAGAATCCAAGAGTGGAGGAAGGAAATCGCAAGCAAAGCACCAATACATACTGAAACTGTTACAAAAGTCAAAGTTGCTAAAAGAAAGAAAGAAAAAAAAAGTATTTCTTACTAGTAATTAAATCAACAAAATCATGTACTTTTCCCATCCCTCCATGATTCCTCTACATTACATCCAGACAGTAGTTTCTGCTGTTCAAAGGTCGGTGTTGAGACTGTACACAAGGCAAACAAGTTAAACAAATTTACTCATGTATACAACATACAGTCAGAGAAACACAAGGGTGTTACAGACTCTTGCCCCAAATAAAACCAGCAACAACAGTGACCGACACCAAGCATAGAAAAATAAATGACACTCCAGTGACGAGTGAGTACACACTTTAAGAACGTTTACAGATTTTGCAGTTTTTCATTTGAACTATACAAAAAAAGATAAGTGACCTCTCCAAAAATTCACACAAATTACACTTTTGATTTTCAAAGTCTGAAACAACCACAGTTTGCTGAAAGCATAAAATTTCAACTGCAAACTATTCGGCCATTCAGTGTAACTGTAGTATTTTACAGTCACGTACAGATTGCACATAAGAGCACGGGAAAGTGGTTACAGTAAGTCAGACATAAAAATATATTCTTTTTACAAAAATGTGCTGGAGTCAGTTTAACAGAGATATTTTCGCCTGGTCTGTAGTCTTAGTCCCGTCTTAACTTTGCTTTTAAGTCAGTTGGATATAATTTAGATGGCTTGAAACCTCGGTTTTTAGCCCTGCAGCCTGCAGGAGTGAGGGGGTTCAGCAGACAGACACCCTCTCTACATTTATAATTAAGGCTAAACTAGTTAATCCAGACCCATGCATTAGGACTTCCCCCAGAGACTTTACATGAGCATTAACATTTCTTCTCCACTCCCCATGTTTATAAGCCATGGTTGCATGTTATTGTTACGGCCCCTGGCCTTGGACATGGGTCGGCCTTCCTATGAAGAAACCCAAGTGTGCCAGGACTCACCCACGATTGGCTGAAAGGGGACCCGTGCCCGCCCACCTGGCAGTTTTATGTTGCCTCCCAAACCCTAGCTGAGCCGGGTCGTAACAGTCATTAACTTTTAACTGCGCTCTGTTTGTGTTTTCTATTGTTTGCTGTTCTTCACCTCTCTACAACCCTCTTTCCTCTCTTCTCTTTCATCTCACACCTCAAACTCGTTGCACCACACAACTGCTCCACCCTGATCCTGGTTATGGTTTCTTTCTCCTCGCTGTTGTCAAGTGCATGCTCATATGGGAATCTTGGACTACTGGGGTTATCACTCACTCTAATATTGTGGGTTCTTCAAGTTGGATCCTTAGCGTGACTTGTGTGTTGTATTTATAATCATCCTTTGTATCTTCCATTTTTTTCCCAGAAGAGAAAATAGTTAGTAGTTAGCTGTGCAGTTTGAGATGGCCCCTCAGCTTTATACATTAGCCCGACTTTGATATCCTTGTACATGATAGAATTTACACTGTATCACTTAGGCACATTTAAACCACAGTGAAAGCTTGTCTGTGTAAAACTGGCCCCAGGTTATATGTGTTACTGTGTGCTATGGTAGTGTTTAACAGTTCAGTTCAAACAAGTATGAGCAAACTTTCAAAGGTGAGTCTTTATAACAAATAATGACTCCACATTACTCCATTCATCACTGCCTGCATGACTCATTCACCTCAAAGTGAGACGTCAACAGGAGGCAGTAACTTCTCTCAGGTTTATTTCGCTTCCCTTTGCTAAGTCAGGAACATTGGCTGTGGTTCACCCTTGGATAAGTCTAAACATGTCATCTCGATCTGACACTACATCGCTGTCACAAACTGATAAACACCAGAGTGATGATGGTCATTAGTTTTTTCTTGTGCACCATAATCTAAAAAAAAAAAACATGCTGTGTTTTTAACGTGGTTAACTGTTTGCGGTTAGGAAATAGCACAGTTTTTATCTTTGTCCTTTGCACCCAGGCTATGCGCTCGTCTCCGCCTTATGCTGCCCCTCAGGCCAAAGTCCCTCTGCCCCTCCTTTGCCTCCTCTCCGCCCACGTCTTTGCCCTCTTCGGGTGGCTGCTTTCGAAGTTGTGGGGGTAGAGGAATGGGCTGTCCCAGGAAGTAGCCCTCTTCCTCCGAGTCTGACGATGAAGAGCAGGTAGAACAGGAGTCTTCGTGTTTGCACTGTCCCGGATGGAGAGTCAGAGAGGAGCCATTGGAGCGGCTGTCTCTGTCTTTCTCGCCTCTCCAGTCTAGGGAGTCCAGCCGGGGCCTGTCAGATCGCGAGTGTCGAGATCGCCTCTCTGACCCCGGGTGTAGGGCAGGATCTGAAGGGACGCGGGAACGACCCCAGCCTCGCCTTAAATGGCGCTGCTGGTACGAGGATCCGTCTGAAATAAAAAGAAACAATGAGAAACACACACAATTCACTTCAATTCAATTCAATTTTATTTATATAGCGCCAAATCACAACAAGAGTCGCCTCAAGGCGCTTTACATTGTAAGGTAGACCCTACAATAATACATAAAAAGAAACTTCAGAGTTAATATTCAAAGTCCCTGAAGGCATACCCAGCAGATCCATGTGCGGGGGGATGCCTTTCTTCAGATGTAACCTGCTTCCGAAACCTCCCTCCCGCTTATCTTCATCCTCCTGGTTTTCCTCACCCTCTTGCAGCCCCTCCTCATTTTCACCTTCATCCTCATCCATAGAGTAGCTGCTGCTGATTGGCTCTCTGAAGCTTACTCTTGCTGTGTTGCTGCGTGTCAGCGGGGGTGGAGAGTCACACGGTCTGTCCTCTGGTTGGTGGAGCTTTGGCGACGGTGAATCCCGGGGCAACAGGTCACGAGACTTCATGGGCAGGGGAGGTGGGAGGACAGAGGGGTTGTCCAGAGGAAGAGGAGGCGAGTCAGGTGAAATGAGTTTGTTAACATGAGAGTTTTTCTGAGGAGGATTTGCTGAAGAGAGAAAAATAGATGACATATTGTAGTTAAGATATAATGAAAAAGGGGTTATAGGAAGCATATAATAGTCATGCCAGAATCAGTGATTTCCGATACCTTGCATAACTTTATTGGTCTTTTCCACCCAAGTCCTACAGTCAATTTCAGTAGAGGTTCCTCTTGAATTAAGACCAGTTAGTCCAGTACTTCCATTTAGCTCTCCTTCGGGCTTGGAACCACTGCCTGGAAGTTTGATAGCGCAGTCCCCTGGCAGTAAACTGTAATGTGGTATGTCACTGGGCCAAGAAGGACCTAAGCCATTCCCTAAATGAATGTGTGGAAGAGGTGAGTATGAGCCTCTTTGACGGTGAGGATGATGACTGGATGAAGGAACTCCATTCTGAACTGGAGCAGTGCAGTGGACACCTGAGAGAAGCAGAGAAAATAAATGTGTTATAATAAAGACAAAAACATAATTCATGTGAACTCACTGCACAACAGTTCCACCGTTATTCACCTCTGGTTTCCACTGCAGTATGAATGCAGTCTTTTGCAGGAGCTACAATGGGTTTGATGCCCTCTAGTGGCTGCAGTGGAGAACCACACTGTAGCTTGTGGTGTTTTTCTGCTGTCCCATACTGTCTGTTATGGTGAGGCGATCTGCTCTGTAGAGCAGAGTCGCAGGAATCCGAGTTATTGGGGTCTTCTCCCAGCGAGCAGGACCTGGAGCAGAAAATAAGCCCCCTGCGAGGGAGGAAGGGACGCCCCAGGAGAGGCAGCTGACAGCGGGCGCAGCAGAAACACGAGTCCACAGCGTGCCAGTGCTGACCATCGTATGTCATCTGACCCTGGTCGATACCTGAGAGGAAATATTTTTGTGTCAGCTGCAGAACTTAAAAATCGATCTTTATTAGCTCAGAGTGCATTTAAACAGCAATGCATAACACATTATACTGGTCGCTTGAAACGACCTTGTTTATTTACTTTATAGAACTCTGACATTAGTGATACGTGTGATGTGCCCTTAGACAACGAATATGGTGTATTACAGACGTCTTTGTAAGAATATACCATCAACAGAATATCTGCTCACAGGACACACGCAAAATTTTGTTTCAAGTATCACAACATGTCTTTGCTTCATCACAGCTAACACCTTTCTCACTCAGCACTACATCCTACATGAAAAAGGACAAAGGATCTCTAACATACAGAAGGAAACCACATTACAATAATGCAGAGCTGTTATTAAAATGATTCATAATAAATAAAGGGTAAACATTATTTTCATGCTCTCAGGCAAGCATTGCAAACTAATCCAGATTTTTTTAATTAATTCATGCATTCTGATTTTTTAACTTTCAGGGATGGTAGAGGTATTGCAGTCTCTAGCTGCTCATTGTGATATATTAGTAAATTATTATAACTCATTTTCCTTATGATGAATAACAACATCCTTAAACTATGCAATATTATAAAATAGTGAGTGGGAATGAAAGACAAAAACTTACATTGCTGGTATATACAAATTAGGGTGGTAATGTGAGGCCATTAAAAAAACATGGCTTCACTGAAAACTTAATTAACTAAACTTAGTTCAGTACCTATGTGTTCTCCACAGGTATCGCAGTACTCTGCGTACAGTGACTCGTAGCAGGAGCAGCAGTACGGTCGACTCTCTCTCATGATGTAACGCTGGCCGCCCAGAGCAGCCTCACACTCAAAACAGCAGAAGTGCTTCATGTGCCAGTATCTTCCTTCAGCTTCTGTACACTCATCTGCTAGAATAATCTAGGATTAAAACAAAGTGAGAGACAGAGAGGTAATTTCACAGGTACAGAAGTAAGTAAACTTCAGAACACTGCAGAACTGGGTTAACAACAAAATATCCAATCAGTGCCGTCCTGCTTGTAGGCTTAGCCACTCCCTGGGTCTAACCGCCAGTTGTAGGTCAGTTGTGGGAGATCCATTAGTCAACTATCTCAACTAATCCCTTAAGTCACAGTGATGAGCTATTCAAAACCAGAAGACACAAACAGAAAATTCTACAAATAGCACAAACTGGTTCTGGGAAATGCTAAAATACAATAATGGTTAATCTTGGAATGCATTGATATCTGCCCACATGAGAAAGGAAATATATTTCATGCTCAGTTATGTCCCTTATTATTTAATAAGAAATGAAGCACACATAATATCTGAAGCTGACTCAAAGTCTTGAATTGGTATTTTAGCTTTTCGCTATAAATTTACTTGTGAAGCCCAAAGAGATGTCAATGCAAGTGAGGAGGGTCATCATAATGAGCGGCCAAATCAACAACCTTCCAACAACCAAACCAACAACATTCCTCAGAAGAAGGAATTGGCTGTCCAGCTCAGCAACAACAAAAGGCCCAAAAGACCACAAAAGACACCTGAAGTGCATGGTGACAGAATTATTTCCATGGTTAAGAATAACAGCTTCATAACAATCCACAACATCATGACATCAAAGTCTACAATTAACAGAAACCTTTATGAATGGAAATACAGAGAATTAAAAAAAAAAAAACAATGGTAACCATCAAGAACAAGAAGGCCAGATTAGATGTTGCAAGAAAGCATTGAAAAAAAGTGTTCTGGAAAAAAATGGACACATGAAATCAAGTCACCTGATTCCAACCCAACAGACCATGATGTTCAGTTATTAAATACAAAACTAAATTAAGAGACCCACAAAAAAGCAACAACTGGAGGCATCAGCAGTAAAGGCCTGCCAGTGACTCTCCATCTGTCCATTTGCTTCCGCTTATCCTTTTTCAGGGTCACGGGGGGCGCTGGAGCCTATCCCAGCTGTCTTGGGGCGAGAGGCAGGGTACACCCTGGACAGGTCTCCAGTCTGTCGCAGGGCTAACACATATACACAGACAACCATTCGCACTCACATTCACACCTATGGCCAGTTTAGAGTTTCCAATTAACCTATCCCCACTAAGTGCCAGTGAGTCTAAAAGCAGGAAAAAGGATTTGGTATGTCCATTGGTTCTACCCATCAGGCAGTCATTTTTTACACTTCATCCCAGTATTAAAAAAAATCCTTGTATTTAAAATTAAATTATTATTATAAAATGCTGAGCCTCTGAAAGTGGGCAGTATGTGTTCTTTGTACACAACACCTTATATCTATTATTATTTTATAACACAAGTGTGCGCACCCCCCCTTGTGCATACACACACATATATAAATGATAAAATTCCATAAAATAAAAAAGCAAGAGGATTTTATGGAGAGAATCACCTCATCACAGGCCTGGCAGCGGGGCTTGAGCCTCTCAGCATGGTGCCGGCCGCAGTATATCTGTCCATCCTGGTAGAAGTAGATCAGATCGACCAGCAGCTCGCTGCAGGAGGCACACTGGAAACACTGAGGATGCCAACAGCTGCCGTGTCCTGCCCGACTCGCAAACACGGCTATATCGCCCCCGCAGATCTGTCTGCCACACTGGAAAAATAGATGGATGGGGGATGGTGCAGAGGGAAGCAAGTTAGGTGGCATATCCTTTGACAAAATGGTAAATGCTTCAGGTTGCACAGCAATTTACTTCCACAGGCCTGTAATCATTAAATCTCAGTGTGATGCGGCCCCTGAGCTATGCCTGTATCTACTTGCACCTACACTGACTTCAGTATATAACTCTGACATGCTTTTTTTTTTTAAATATGTGAGGCGCTCATGTTTATAACCCTATGTTGGTCTCAACAGGAAAAATAAAGCTCTACCTGCTGGCAGATTGCTCCAGTCATAGTTACTGGGAAAAGTCTTACGACGCCTCTCCCCAGGTTTTCTCTTTTTCTCTGCTGACTGAACAGACGCAGCTCCTTTTTCTCCTCCTCATCCAGAGAGTTACAGTACTGGGACTGCAAAAGACACAGAAACTGTCGTTAACAATTTATCTGTCAATTATTTTAATGATAACAAAGTGTCAGAAAACAGTGTAAAAACTCATCCAAAACCCAAAGATAGTTAGTAAGCGTCTGCGTTATGCATGTCCCCTGTATTTCTATGTTAAAGCTGACATTCATTTGCAGCTGTGAAACCTTTTCATTCTCTTCTTTAATATATTTGTTGTAAAACTGAAGCAGAAACGTCTGCAGCAGGTCTTCAAAAAACACAAACCTGCACAAGTCAAGGTTTTCTATGTTATTGCAATACTGGCTTTAAAAATGACTATAGGAAGAGTTTTCTCCCACTGAAAACGCTTCGTCCAGATGAACAGAATCAACCTTTTGCGACTATAAGAAGAGATTAAAATATACTTTATTTTTTCCAAAAGTTGTAAATTTCCTCTCAATCTACCAATCAGCCAAAACAAAAAAAGTAAAAAAAAAAAAAAAGCTTAATAAGAAGAAATAAGGTTAGGTTAGATGCTGATTTTCTTTGTTACTTTTTTAAACTAAAGAAGGCATGTCACCCCTGTAATATGGTCTAAAGCATCCAAAGTCAGAGTCACAGGGATGTTACCTCACTGTCATGGGCTGGAAGCTGGTGCAGCAGCTGTTTGATTCGGTATCTCTCTCCTGGACTGTTCACATAAGGCACTCTGTCCTCTGGTAAGCAGCTAAAATATTGGTAAACCTGAATGACAAGACAATTATGCTAATACAGAGAATATAAACACCCACTTATCCAAATATAGAGCAATTTAATTTACTACCAGTCTATGCACGAACATGTCCAAGTAAATGAGCATCACGTAGGCCTGCACAGCATTAATTTATGTCTTGACTTCTCTCCTGCACCCTGATTGTTACCTGTTCAGGCTTGAGCCCAGGTGGAACCCATGCATACTCCTCCGAGGCGCAGCCTGAGTCATCATCAGAGATGGAGTGTCTCTGAAAGTCAGATACCAGCTTTGTCATCATCTTTTCCAGCTGCCCCGGCACCGAGCGCACAGCATGCTCCTCTCGCACACACTTGCAGTGCACACAGATCTTCCTGTGGAGACAGAGGTGTTCCCGAGGACTTTACAACTGATTTATAACCCAGGCGAAAACTGAACTAATGTCAAACAGCTTGGTAAACAATTACAAGCACTGTCCTGGTTCTTCGAGTGGCCAGGTGTAAAACAATGTTTTCAACCCGATATAAGATGCATCAGTTAGATTTTTTCACTACTTAATTAACCCAGACTTTTATTAGGACTATGTAGGTTTTTTAAGGTATAAATCACTCCTACGCCACATTGATGCGGACACTCCCACTGTACATGACCATATTATTTATGAACACATGCTGCGTTGGAAACATTATATCACAAACTGTCCCACACACTCAGCGAGACTCCCTGATGTCACAAATTACTAATACAACAGTTGTCACAATCTGATTAGGGGCTACGCAATCTACAGCTCACTTAAAACTATCTCAGACCAGTTCATGCCCTCATTACACCAAGATCTTACAGGATCTGCATCAGCGCCAGCACATCCACAGTATTTTTCTACCAAACAAGCAGGAAATCAGGTCACTGGCATAAGCTTAGCTGTCAATCCAGGGCAGTTAGGAGTGGGAGGTGAAGATGGGAGCAATAATCTCCCTCAGCCTCGTATTACAACCTATCTTGACTTTCACAATAAATCTGGTGGTGGGTGTGCCTGTGTGTGGGACCAGTAGAGTCAGAATAACGTGCCCTGGGCTAACAGTGACAGGTGGGTGTCACATTTTTGTTGTTGTTTTTTTGGCGATTGAACAATATGTCCATAAGCGGCATGTATTGCATGTGTACATCTCTGGTGCGATTGCATAACAGTCTGCCAGCTGGCACTTGTGGCTCAAGTTCACAAGGCACAAAGCTGCTTTATATCAGCGCCCAACCCCCACACAACCAAAAAGCCAGCACACACCATCACACAACTGCTCGTAAAATGCACGAGCACTCCGCCTCTAATCAATTGCCTCATAAAAATCATCCAGGTGACAGCCAGTAATCACAGCGTGTCATTGTGAATGTGCTCCTCTGTCTTTACCCAACACAAGGTAATTCTTGAATCGTTGACAAAACAGAGATGAGAAGCACTTCTATGGGATCCCAGTTCCTTTTCTCAGGCCCAGAACTGCACATTCAGTATATGCAGCTGTCTTGCATTGGCATGTTCTATGCACATGGCTGCCAAGCAGTTAGCACCAATATAAATAATTATAAACACAGCAAGAGAGCTTAAGTTAAGATACGGTGGCACAAATCTGTTTCCCAGCTGTATTTATGTGGATACCTATGCAAATAAAAGGTTAGGGGGATGAAGATACACACAGCAGGTGACCTGGCACAATGGGACACAGATGGTAGATTCCCCACCCTCTCACCCCACCAGTACCACCAGCAGTCTGCGCACCATGAAAGCATTAGCAAGTGCTTTAATTACAAGCAGGTGCCAACGCTCACATGCAACCTACAGTTACTGAGACAAGAGCCAATTTGGAAGACTGTGGGGTATAAAGGTATTACAGGAAAGACTCAAATTATGCCTCTCTGTGCAAATGTCTCTGCAGGTATTTCACCAAATTAGGGCCCCTGTTTGAACAGATGCACATGCCAAATGATTTGCATATGCTACACTTTGATATGAAAACACAAGAGCCCACTACGCATAACAAGAGACTAAACATGTGCATAAGTTTCATGTGAGCACTGGGTGGACACACAAAATGATGGGTCCTACAATCGGGTGAATTTTAATTCACTTAATGTAGAAATGTCACAAAAGGAACAGAAAAAATAGACATTAGTTAAAGATTCAACACATACTGGAATATATTGCACAATGGCATTCTGTTTTCCCACTAGTTTAGCAATACCTCTGCTGTGTTAACAGGTATGCAGACATCGTTTACTTTTCTTCCCTCTTGTTTATTTCCCCCGCTTCCAGACTAAGAATCATAGATTTATGGGTTGATTCAATTCTGTCTGATATAAGCCCACGGTTTTGTCTTTTATTGATCTTTTGTCGCAGATGCATGAAAGGTTCATTTATTTACATTTCTAAACTCATTTAAAGGGTTTTTTTAAGCAAAATTTCTTTATGACTTAAATCAAGAACAGGTATCTTTAATGTGTTAGCAGTGTCTAAATAAACCCTTTCTTCTTTTATGTTTTTATTTGAAGATGGGGTACATGACCATGTTCCAAATGCATTTCCCTGCAAATATACAGCCATAAATCTAAAGGCAGTAACCCCAGTATATGGTTATCTGCACTTATGGTACCGAAACTCAGGAAGATTTTCTAAAACATTCCCATTTTATGGCTCTTTTGCAAGTAGTTGTTTGATCATGACTTTAGAAACATACCAACAGAAAGCTATTTCAGCAGTGCAATGTACCGAGCTGTGCGGTGCCGAGGCTTGTCTTGTTCAATTATTTGAGTCACAAGCCTCTGATGTAACACAACTACGCTCTGTCCCCTCTGGATATGTGCAGCGACACGTTGAGCACTGATGAGTCAAAACATTCTACCAAGAATGAGCAAATGAGACAACATTCAGTCAAAAATACTTTCCTGACATGCATAGAGCAAGCTCTGCATGTGGCTTGCTAAGAGTTGAGGGTTTTTGATTGGGTTACATATTGTTAAAGGCAGGGAAAGTTAGTGGTGCTTTACTTAACAGATGTCTGAAGCTCAAATGAATTTTAAGATTGAATCAATGATGCCAGACTTTTTAAATGCAAGACAAATTTAGCTCTAATCCAAGTGCAACTACTGCATGCAAACAAGAGACACACCACTCAACAGTTTGTAACAAACGAAGCCAATGTGAAGTTTCTTTGGTGGGTTTTTCTTACATGCAACAGTTAAAAAAAAGAAAGAAAGAAAGAAAGAAAGAAAGAAAGAAAGAAAGAAAGAAAGAAAGAAAGAAAGAAAGAAAGAAAGAAAGAAAGAAAAAAGTGAAGTGACAAATGTATACAAAGTTAGTTTGTTTTGTATTAAACATCAATTCCTTCCTCATTCACCTATGTGTGTTATGAACAGGAGACATGGCAGACGATGCTTTCACAGATGATGCTTTCACAGTCTGCCTCTAAAGTTGCTTTAGCCAGCCAAATCACAATCACCGATACGTCCGGTAAAAGTGATTCTGTTATTGTTAATGGTGTATCGTTTGTTTGTATTAGTGGCCATAGCAACTGAATAATACAAAATGAACTTAATAATCTGACTGAAAACATACAGATAAGAAGTGTGTTTTTCCACCGACAGAATGATTAAATGGAAAGATAAACAAACGAAAATAATGATTTAAATGTCGTTTAAGAGTCCTTCCCTTTGAACACTGGGTTAGCCAGTGAAACTTTATCCTTCTAAGTCTTTAAATAAAGCAGCCACTCTATTATGTTACCATGTCCGCAAAAGGTAATGTGTGATATATAATAAGCCAGCTGTGTACAAGCAGGGATTGAATAACAGGAGTATCTGTACATTACCTCATACTGCACACTATACAGATAATTGTATAAAGTGTACAAAACAACATAAAGTCAGACTAAAGAACAATAATCATCTAAAAGCCTTTTCCTTCACAGCTCCCAACTTAATTACTATTTGAGTTTCTTTTTTGTCTAACCCTTCAAATTTCTTCATTACCTGTTGTAACCATGACAAATTAGTCCAGCTTGGCCTGTTGATGGGAGTCCCATGCAGACTTGTGTTGTTCTTGCATCCAGTAGGTTCCTACTGCCTGGCCGTCTGTCTGTCAGTGCGAGCAGGATATTCTATGGCAGCTCCTTTCCATCTGATAATTTATCTGTCTGAGCAGCTCTTTTCTATGTCCCCCTGCAGCCCCCATTCCCACCCTCCTCCGCCCCGATAGTGGGCGCAAACAAAAGGCTCTGAACGGAACCATACACTACACAAAATGCAAACACAGATCTGAAAACACACACAAGCCATGTGACTTTTAAATCTGCCCACAAAGATAAGCTAAAGTGCACATGCCATGAACGTTTCAATTGAGCCTCTCAATTTACTCACGCCGCCTTTGAAGATATGAAACATCAAGTGACAATCACGATGCATAAAGTCACTGCGTCTATCCTCCCCTGACCAGACTGCTGTAACTGATTCATAACAGATGGATGATCTGTAGCTTGGATGCAGTTATTAATCATAAGCTGAGCAGATTTTGATCCTGTGAGCAATGCTGTGCTGTAGAGTGGAGTATTTATAATGTTATGTGATCAAGATGGCCATGCACGAGTACAAAGCGTCTCTAGTGATATATCAAATTGACAGCATGGCTCATGGTCTTTGTGAAGTCACGACACATCTCCGAAGTCAGAGCGGCTCATCCGACTTTGGTCACTCGATGAAGATGAATACCAGGAAAGACATGATTGCTCAAAAAGACGCAGTGTGATTACAATCCTTTAACAGAATGATCTATTTTCTCTTTTTCCTCTCTTTTTTATCAGGATCAGCATCCGAGTCATCGGAGGTGCTTCAACAAACAGTAGATTATCCCTTTAGTCTACTGACAACAAATCATTCTGCAGCTATTTTTGACCTCATTGTTGCTTTCTGAGACAAAAATGCCAGACTTCTTAAATATAAACACTTGCTGAGATTATGTTGATAATTACACAGATAAAGAAATTAAAACCTGTTTCTTTTGCACTTTAATGGCAATATAAATGATCAGGGACATAATCAGAAGACTAATCAATATTGACAAAATTGCCCCACTACAACTAACTTCAAGCAGACTATCCAGGAAATTATAGTTAAGTAAAATAAAAAAGCATTTTAGTTAACTGAAAAACAATACCCCGTCAGCCTTTTTTTTCAGTAGTTAACAACAATAAAAAAAAATAACAACAATATCATAATAACAGAAGTTAAAGCTAAGACTAAAGCGAATAAAAACTAAACTATAATGGAACCAGTAAAGTGAAACTGAACATTTTTGAAAATAAAAAATGGAATGAAATGGAAACTAACTTGAAAAATAAATAACTCTAATCCAGACTGTGACTGAACCTACAGGTCTATTATAGGTCAGCATACATTATTAAAACTGGTGCAGTGTCTAGTATAGCAGCCATATGATAACTCTTTGCTTTCAAATGCTGCTGCTGGTGTGATAATCTATACCTGCAGCGGGGAACTGTGAACCCTCCACAGATCTGGTTCTAAGAAGCAGATGGGCCTCCTCCCATAACTCCCTGCCACTAATTAGTGACAGAGTAATTGCCGCATGGCCACCCAGACTATTAGCAATGGTGACTTTGAACACTTCTGAAGTGTGTGTTGGAGACCTGTGGGTCAAAAGTAACTCAATTCACTTGCTGCTGGGCAGCGGAAGCACCATCTGTCCCCCACCTCAGTTTAAACTCTGGCTGCTAAAGCTCAGGATGAAGATGGATCACTTCCCTCTCAGCGAGCATCAGCAGCTGAGCCTGTGGTCACATGGAAGATCTTCTCCATCAGCAAAGGTGTGAGTTTAAATTGGTTATTTAGACAGATGCAATTAGTACAGAATCCCGGGTCTTAAAAACTGACCCCTATAAATCTCAATCATTTAATCACTTTCATGTTCTTCAATGTCCTGGATCGCCTAAGAGACTTACAACGTCTAAACAAGACATTTGTCCTTGTCAGCTCACCCAATGTCATTTCAGATCTGTCCATCAGCCAAACGAGTAATGGAAAAACATAAACAACGAACTACAGCATTTTGTTAATGCTACACAGATTAAATGTACTGCAAACAGATCAATGTGCATGGTAGAGTGCTACACACGTGTTTCAGATTACATTCTAACTTCTAAGCTTTTGTCTTGACCCAAACGGAGAGAAAACTGAAGAAGGAAAAAGATAAAATTACAGGCTTTTGGTTTTATGAAGTACACATTCCTGCCTTTTGTTTTACTCTCTCATCAACGGGCCAGTTTGCCTCAGCCATGCAGTACAAATTAGGGGTTATAAATGCAGCCTTCATTATCAGGAATAAATCTTGTGTGTCAGTGTCAAACCCTGTGATCATCCTCAAGAGTTTCTGAGTCTGGAAGCACTAAACACAGTACAGTGTAGTTGAATCACCTAGTTTCCATCTAAGTGACTCATTCTTTAACCTTTAACTTCTGAAATAATGTGAACAACAAGCATTAATCCTTAGCTTTGTAGCATTTGTCGAGCTGGAGCAGCCTCTGTTTTTATTCCATACATTAAAGCTTAATGAAACACAAAAGTCACGTCTGAAAAAGGAAAAGTGCACTGAAAAGCAGAAACTGGAGAGACAGAGGGGGGTTTGAAGTGGTTGAGAGGGTTGCTATCACAGCAGTAAGGCCTAATCTTGTTAGCAAGATTGACAGGATTAGGCTAACCAAGAGACCCTACCAGCTGGATATACACTAAAGGACTAAAAGAGAGAGGGCAAGGAAAGAGGGACACAAAAGAAAGCACACAAAAACTGACTTGACGGAGGAGGTTGAATTGTTCATCAGGAGGGACTTTGGCAGTGTTTAACAACTCCTGAACAAATAGGTAAAAGAGGTATACAGCAATTTAAAAAGTAGGAATCAGAAGAATGAAATATCAGTTACAAAAATCCTCTGAACACAATGTGGACGTGGTACAAAAACATTCATCCCCCTGCTGAGTCCAGCAATTATATACCGATGTACTTAAGACTGCATGATAACAAGTCAGAGTTAGAATGCCAGCAGCCCCGATGCTCATTTTCAGGACCAATCAAAGAATTACAAAGCACCAAGGGTTAACTAGATCTATTTTTAGTCTGCAATAAGCACATGCATATGTCCATATGTTCATCTGGTGGAAGGGGCTTAAAACAGAGGGGAGAGCTGCAGGGGAGGCTTGTCTTTTCTAATTTTCTGCTTAATGATGCTTTAAGTATAAATCACAGCAGCTTGGACATAATGCACATGTTACAGGAGGACTACTGCTAATCCCACTTCTCTGTAATGCTTCTGTGTTTTTCCCCATGAAGAAATAATGTTAACTTAAACTAAAGCTGCTGTTATGAATATAACAGCTTAATAACACACGTGTCTGTAGGCCTTCTTTTGTATCTCAGAACCAGCAGTGGTGATCTGCATTGATCTGTCAATATCATGCAGTGCCCTGACTGGGTCATGTTTGTTGCTTTATAATGTATAATGTATAATGTATGATCTGTGCTCATTGCATACATAGATTACAGCTAAGCTCCTTTACATTGGCTAACATGATGCTGTCCTCCTTCTGTTTCTATAAATCACGTTTCCAGTTAAGGTGGCATTTAAAAATAAATAAATCAATAAAATCATTGCTTTTATAATTTGTTTTGCTTCTGAAGTCCAGCATGGCAAAATGACTCTACGGTATGAAACAAACATTTCCTGCAACGCTCACAGGCGCCGCAGTTAGTGTTTAAGAGTCCTACAGTTCATACCTCCAGCCATGGACACGGAAGCCGGGGCACTGGTCTCCGCAGCGCATACAGGGCTGGCCTCTGTCTGGATCCTCTTCCTCCTGCTGAATAAAAACACAACACAAATCACTTTAGCTCACATAATTTCTGACTGGAACACGATTCAATTGTGTCTTTTGGCAAAAGACGCAAAAGAATAAGGATACAGAGTGTCTGCTAGACATGAAGGAAATGCATCAACACCTAAGCGCAGCTAAGCCACAAGCAGAATGTGCTTAAATTGAGTCATTTCAGCATTTACTTTAGCATATTTGTGTGTGTGTGTGTGTGTGTGTGTGTGTGTGGGTGGGGGGGGGCGTGGGCTGTCATACACATTATACCGAAACCCTACCTAATACTATGACCTTGAAGTGGCAGAGATGGACATAATATTCATGTGTTATGTCAGTGAAGATAAAGCAGCAAAGTGTAAAGTGACAAAAACTGCAGTTCCTCTAGTGACCACTTGAGGCTGGTACAAAAATGGTTTGGGAGCTATGAATTAGGGGTGGGTTTCAAGACTCTTTTTTTTTTTTATATATATTTTTGAGAAATCCCTAATATCGACATTTTTCATTTTCAAAGTTTAGCTAAGTCTTTTAAAATAACTTTTTCAACAAAATCTAAATGTTGTAGCACTCCACCCTTTCATCAAAATATGGTCATTTCTGACTCAAAGAAACCAACATGGCAGCAGCCAAAGTGCTAATACTGAGGCTTTGAATTGACCATCTACAACTTACATGTTAATACAACCAACTGAAAAGGAATAAAATCATGTTTAGAGCCTGGTTAAAGAACCGTCTTGGGCTCTGTGGATTCAGCTTGCTAAATGAGAGTGCTTCCTTTAGCCAATAACTGCATTCTACCCACTCGCTTAAATATGGTCACTATTCTCCAGCCCATCTATCTTTCATATACAGTCAGCGATGTGTACTTAACACTGTATTGTTACTATCACTGTACTTAAGGCCCATCAAACTAACAGCACTGATGGTTTGTGTAGATACTGTGCTCCAGTACAGCATGTCTGTACATAATAAAGTGTTGTTATAGCTTTTTGGGTTTTTAATCAATGCAGCAGTAGGTGTTTCATTTTCTAGGTTACAAAATACACACAAAACAGTAAGCGATACCCATAATTTGGTATAACGATTCCCTTACAAAACCTGTTTACGTGAGCTCAGCTCAGCCACAAAGTTACATATTAAATTCAACAGTGAGTTCGAGCAATGCTTTTTCTTTTGCAGAAACTTATGGAAGAATACCTGACAGGTAGTAAAATCCCAAATATGCCTCTTGCCAAATATGCTGAGTGAGCAGTGCATTGCTGAAGGCAACTCCACAGCTTAGCACTAAATCAGCCGCTTCATATCTCAGTTCTATTGCTGCAGCTTTGCTGCATACACAAAGCTCTTTTTAGAGATGGGAGGAAGGAAGCAGCCACAGGATGAGAGCTGCACCCTTTCCCTCTCAGTACAGTTACTCTGTCTCTACCTTTTTTTTCTCTAGTCCTGTAATATACACAACCTCTATCTTATTTGAGAAGAGCTTACTGTCGACAGAGGGGAAAGCTTACAGTTCTTTCCAGGTTGGTAAACAAAAGGACCTACCTTAGTGTTTTTCTCTCTGCTGAGATTCTTATTTTTTCTGGCCACAATGTGCTTTGTACTTAATAACAATAAAAACAACAACAACAACATAAAACATGGTAATAATAGGTGCTATTTTTTAAAACTTTGAGAATAAAGATGGATATACGGAAAAATTCTGCATAAAAAACAGCATCACTGAGTTTAACAAGCAAAGTAGTACAATGCAGATATGTGATCCAACACGGTACCTGTGCGTGCCTGTTCACCTGTCTTTATTTTTCAGGCCACACTAACCACATAATCATTGTTATTCCCGTTAAGCCTGTTTTCCCAAGCTGAGATTTTTATGAGCCATCTCAGAAACTGCAGCACATTACTTTGACTCGTAATCAGTTTGCTTCGCTTATCTCACAAGACATCTGGGGGCCAAAAGTATATTATTGCTGGAGTGAGAAGCCACAGATGCATGAACTAAAAAAAAGTTGTTTACAATTTTTTTTTTTTTTTAAATTGGTCATTTGAGGACCAATTTAAAAGGAGGAGTTATGTAGCTGTTTTTAGGGTCGATGTACTGAGGCATTTTCACTAACGACAACACAGAGCTTCGTGGGAACTTGTTAATCCAGAACTACTGTATGAGTTATAATTTGCATGCCTTTTTTAAACCTTTGCCATTTAAAAAGAATACGATGACACACACTGGGATCAGTTTTACTCCTATGCTGTCTTGCTAATCATCACTTCGATTTGGCTTGGACTGCTGTTAACAAAGCCAGGTATGAAAGGTGACAAGACGGGTTAAATGAAGCGTTCAGATTATGTCTGGGTGACTGAACCTTTCAGTTGTTATTTCCTTCGGAAGGAACGCCTGAGATGTCACACTGACAAAGTGACAGACAGAGCCCTGGAGGCACACACTAAAAAGAAAGGTCCGTACATCTAACACTGTTGTACAGATGCAGCCCTACATATTGCATTCATTAAGGTTTCAGTGAATGAAAGTGAATAGCTGCAGGATAAAAATGCTTTGGGAAATTGTAGCTGACCTGATATGATTACACTTCAGGATACTACAGGGTGTTACTGCCTTTCAATTCAAAGAGTCAAGAAATTAAATGAAACTTTATATGTTTATGCTTTCGCAGTAATTTCTTGCCATTCAGACACCCTTTTGATATTTTAAGTAAAGCAGAAGTTGATTAACAAAGTTTCTTGTGCCAGTGCACATAAAAAATGAAGGAAAAAAAAAACTGCTTAGCTGGCCAATTTTGAGAAGTGACATCAACATCACAGAGGAATAGAAAACAGATTTAGAAATGATCTTTTCTTGCTCCTTACTGGATTTCACTTTTGGTAAGAGAAACCAGCTAAACCGATCCTAAATGCTTGTTGCACCTGTCTGAAGGTGTAACACAAGTAATTTGACAAACATTATAGTCTCTCAGTCTCTCCAGACGTGGAGAGCCAACACTACAAAGTTGGTCCAGTTGTATAGTTGCATGAATGTGTATATATATATAAAAAAAAACGTGCCTCTCCAACTTTGATCCGTGACCTCAGTAGACACTTTTCTGATGACCTTATGTCCTCAGTCTTCAGTTTTAAGTCTTAATGAGAAATTGTGATCCCCACTGGAGTTAAAAAAAACAACAACAACAACAAAACGATTAACCAGAAAATGCTTTAGGAAAAGTCTGTCTTATGATCGAAGACTTGCTATCCTAGGTTGGTATGCCCCGTTTAATAACACTAAAAAAAACAATGGTTAAGTCACTCAGCTCCATTACCTGCTAATGGATGATATCACGTTGATTACATCCTTCAATCAGTTTATGGATTGTTTATATAAAAACACAGAGTGTGAAAATTTGCGGGTTTTTTTGTTTATAAACACAATATTTGGGGGTTTTGTTTTGTCTGAAGCTTATGATAACCCTGACCCATCCCTTAGTTATGCTGCTATAGGTTGCTGGGAGACTTTCAATGATCCACTGAATATTTCATCTTCTCTCTCACATTTTCCTTTCATTAACTTTTGTCTTCTACACACTGCTTTTCTTTCTTCCATTTCAACTTACTCCCCAATCAGTTGTGGCAGATTGCTGTCCCCTCCCTGAGACTAGTTCTGTACAGTCTAGTTCTCCGTCTTCCTGTTAAAAGGAAGTTCTTCCTACCTACGGTCATATAAGAACGTCATTGTTGATTTTCTTTCTAATATTGCAGGCTCTGTAGGTAACAATATAAAGCACTTTGAGATGACTGTTGTTTTGGAATAGGTGATATCAATGCAAAATAAAACCGAATTGAAATTGAAATAACAATTAGATTAGAGAAAGAAAAAAAAAACTAAGTGAATAAAAATTGTGTACTTATAAAAGTTAGTTGTTAAGACTTTCTTGATTTGGTCTCATTTCTCATCACAGCTTACTTTGTGAGTATTTGACTCAAGATCCATTACACATGATTTAAACTTTATTGAGACTTGGGGTGTTGACGCGACTGTTTATAAACACACATTAGACCAATTGGAACTTTGTTTTATAAAGTTCAAACTAACATTCAAACAAATGAGAACTAAAACTAAAGATTTTAACCAATACAAGTGTGGTGATCATATCCACTCTGGAAACGAACTGAAACATATCAAGTGGCCACCGTAGGCAGTGAAATTTATTATCTGATTTACTGAAAGTGCAAATGAAAACAGATTAGAGGTTCAACGTTATTCACTCACTTAAGGGCAGACAGTAATTAAGAGCTAAGCATGGCTTCAATGGTGACGTAATAAAAAAAGAAGGATTAGGAGTCCTGAGAAAAGCTTAAAATTACCCCAAAATGAGCCAAAAGGACAGCATGGAATCATATCCAAACCTGCATTCAACCATGTCAGTTGGGTTCAAATTAGCCATGCATGTGGTTGCAAATTCAAACTAAAAAGAGGGGGGGGGGGGGAGCAACAACATCTTATGCGATATCCGAACAGTTAAATGAAATAGGTAAGAGCATTGATTGGAGTTTGACAGTTTTATCCCACAACCTTGAGTGTTCCTCTGTCAGTTCTATATTTTCTTATCAGGGCTACACAGACTTGAAGGTTTTGTCTGTGTTTTCTTTCAGGCTTCCACCACAGATAAAGCATCAGGTTTGCATTCTGACAAAGAGGTTTTCCTTTTGTGTTGTGAGTGAAGGATGTGACGGGAGTGGTGATAGAAGGTTTCTTCTAAGCCGAGTGTGGGTAAAGTAAATAATACATTCACATGTCCAGAGGGGGCGCGGATCATGTGTTCACACTTTGAGCGGCGTCAATACTTCTCATATCAGGTCCTTTGTTTTCACTAAGTAGGTATAAAATTTAATCACGTGGCATGTAACCAGGTAATGGACAAACTGAAAGGCTGCCAGCTTTGGTATCTAACATCGGCATGCAACAGCACTGGCTGAGCCAGGGGTTACATGCAATAATTTAAAGGAAAGGATAAATAATACATCTGAATGATATCATGTGGCCCCATACTGAGGCTGAGTGAGGTAGTGGAAAAAATGGCTCCTCGCACAAGAGAGAATGACAAAGTGTTGGTTTTGGACCTCGACGCTGTGGTGTTGGATGGATTAAGCATTAACAGGAAAGGTCATAGGTCGGGGGCCTTTGTGGTCTTGGCACGCTAAGTGGATGCACCTCTCTTCAAACATTTTACATTTTCAGTGTCCAACATAACACCTTCCCACATTGGTCCCCTGGGACCTGCAGATCTAGCGGATTTACTGGCCCCTCATGTATTTTTACAGGCCCAGGGGTACTTTAACTTATTTATAAACTGCTGATTGGAACGACAGTAGTTTTTTTCTTCTTTACATATTTACATCTACTTGAGAGCCTTTTGTGAAATATTTGAATCTACTGAGGCTAATCTATCACTTTCATTACATATTACAAGTCAAGATATTATTTGAGACATGGAAATCATGAGTTTCAAATTGCTGCTGAGGGCCTTGTTTACTTACTGTGTACATAGTCTCTATTCTCAAATCATGTACAATAATTACATTTGTAATCCAGCCAAAATCACGAGGCTTTTGTTCAAATCTGCACTGTGGGAGAGTAAAGTCTACAGTCTATGGTTTATTCTATGAACATTTCAATGTCGATTACGCCACATTTATGCAGAGACTTTCTTGAGGAATTATTTACAAGAAAAACAACAGAACAGAAATTAAGATGTTTGTGTACTGCTGTTAAATTACATGACAATTTATGGCTAAAATGTATTTTAATTGCCAAGAAAAGGAAAACATTTAATTTTCGATCCATTTTCTTAACCACTTAACCAGCTCAAGGTCGTGATGGCTGCTGACCTAGCTGACACAGGTGGGTATGAGGTATGCCCTGATCCATCAGAGGGTTAACGCAACCAATTAAGGATTACCAGTTGACCTAACAAGCATGCCACTGGGCTGTGGGAGGAAGCCAAAGTACTCAGAGGAAACCCATATTTCTTGCAGATGCAAGAAAAAACCCAAAGGCATATACATAGGTGTCAAACACTGGTGCTGTAAGATGAGATCAACCTCACTTTTCTAATGCTGGTGTAATGAGAGTGTTGCATTAAATATTCATGACATTCATTAATTCTTAAGGACTGTTATTACATGCACAGGTAGGAACAGATGTGTGCTTTGTGTTACGATAGAGTATTTATACAAATTAATATTAATTACTTTTTTTTTAACATTCAAAGTCATTCAGTCAGTCAAGCACCTTTTCTATGTTAAGTTCACTGTATAGTTTATAATAGTAGCTGGATCTACAGTCACTGAACTCACCTGGACGTTGACGTAGTCCAGGTGAGCTGTGGAGCCAGATGTTTCATGTCAAAACAGATGTAGGTGTTCTCCCATCGTCACTAAACTGCTGACTATGTAGGCTGCTTTTTAAAGCAGCCACAACATAATTCGACACACAGCATGAAAGCTTAAAAAAGGTAACAAACACGTCCAGGTAACAGCTACACCATCCTAACCTGCACAGGTACAAATATGACGCACATTCACCCTTCTGACAACACCTGAGGCGCCCGACATGATCCAAGAAACAAAGAATGTGGGACTCTGTAGCATACAGGACAATAAAAATTAGAGTGATTTATTTCAAGCGTAGGAAAAAAAAAAAGTTGGATGGAAACAAAAGCCAGGTGAAGGTGGGACGAAGTTCCGCTTGGGCTGCATTGTGCGTTGGATTTGAATGTACTAAAAGTTCACTTCACGTCTACTTTTACAATGAAAATGCTTCGAAAGCTTAAAATCACCCCAAACTCTACCTTGGACTGAAAGATGACGATATTCAAAATGACTTTGAAAGTTATTAAGGAATAAATGTACGGGCTAAAACAAAAAACAAAACAGGCACCTACCGAGCGGTTGGACCGTCGCTTTTTAGATCCGCGTAGGAACATGATGTCGGCTGGACGTTAAAAGCAGTTTTCCGGTGAAGAAGCAGACCAAAGAACCAGCGAGGGAGAAAAACTGTAAGTAACACGCTTTGTGTAAACTACATGCCGTTTCTTCCAGACTACCCCGGAATTCTTCTTTCCGTCTTTGCTAACTAAGGAAGGAGTTTTGGCATTCGAACTGATAAGCTAGCTTAACTGTAAAATACAACTTCCGGTGGAGACTTCAAAATAAAGATAGCACTGAAGTATATTCTTGACGATTCTTGAGCAGACTCGAAATTTAAGCAACGATTAAAAATAAATCTTGACTAAATATTCATGAAAATGTTTACTTTTTCAATTTATCACCTGGAAACCCATTGTTCAATCAAATCGACGCAGTTCTTTTTTTTTATTTTGACTGCGTCGACACGGAACTGCCTCAACCTGCAACCTTGGTGAACCTCCAACTTTACCTGTCCTGCTTAACAGAGACCTCAATAGCCGACTGTCCCAAAGTTTTGGCCCGTACTTCACCTTGGCTACAAGGAAGTTGACATGGATATATGCAAAGTTTTGTAAAGTCTACCAAGACATTTTGATTTATAAAATACGCACATTCAAAGCACGGGAGAAGTCCGCCACGTTGGCTTTAGTTTCAAATTAAATATTCCTAATGAGGCGACAAAATATGCACACAGATGGGGTTAGGGTGGGGGGTGGTGGGTTAATATTACTCTCGAGTGCCAGTGGGAAATAGTTTGATAACATCCATCATGACCCCAAACAAGGGATTATCATTCCACTGTAGGTCTTTAAAATAACACGGGTCATGAAGTGGTTATTGCAATTCGAAGGCAGCAGCATCAAAGCTCATAACAAAGTAGGAAAGGATTTACATAAACACACTGTAATCTCAGAAGGAGGAGTAGGGGCAGCATGTACAAACTGCAAAAATAATAATATTTAGGGGAGAGAAAAAAAAATCAGATGAGATTAAAGATCACAGATGCATGCTGCACAAGGTCATTCAGGTCCTGACAGGAATTGTGTCAAATCATAGTAATTTCTGATGATATCTGAATTTCACCTTGCTGATGAGGGGCACCACCATAACTTTGTTGATATTAGATGGTTTTACACTATTGGCTTACTGGTGGCTTATATGGAAAAACGGTTCACAACAGAAGAGTTGCAGACTGCTTCCATCTAGTGGCAGTGAAATATAAGACAGTTTAGAGTACAAATACATACACAATACCTAAAATGCAGTCATGGTCAAAAGAAAGTACATCCTCTTTCTCTTTCAAGATTTTACATTTCATGTCATAATGAAAAGAATCTGGTCCTTTGTAGGTCTTATAATTAAATGAATACAAGACAGCAGCCCATCAATTTTGATGGGTTGATCTCTGATGACCTTTTTCCTTGATTGCCAACAGTTTGAAAAGAATTATAAGACCATTTCAAAACAATTTCAAATCTATCATTCTGAAGTGAAAACGATTATTTACAAGTGGAAAATATTCAACACAGTTACCAATCTTGAGTGGATGCCCAACTTCTACATCTCACTCTCAGTCAGGCTCAGTTAGATGTTCAAGTTCATGACAGTGCAACAGATTGGAAAAATGTGGCTTGTTTGGAAGGGTTGCAGGGAGAAACCCTCTTCTGTCAAAAAAATCCTTAAGAGGACCTTCAGAGAGCCGCTCATCAATGAATACCTGCAAACCTCGATAAACTGAAACAAAGCTGTAAAAAAAAAAGAAAAGAAAAAAGGGCGGGACACAATTCCACCACAGCAATGAGGGAGACTGCTAAAAATAATTACATCAAGTTATTGCTAGTAAAGGTCATTCCATGACTGAATCATGGGAGTGTATTTAAGTTTTTCTCAGGATTGCTTCTGCTTCTGTCATGTCTTTTTGTTTATCTCATGCTGCATTTACCCAATTTTTATAGACCTGACAAGGACCAGCTGTCCTGATATGCAATACCTTGGAATAGACAGAGCGTGTACTTTTTACCATGACTGTATACACTTGTAAATTAAGCAGTTGAAGATAATTTAGCAGGAAACACAGGAAACAGGAAGCAAGCCAGAAAACTGGTTTTCTTTGTGGTAAAATGGCTTTTATTTCCTTTTGAACTTTTAAATGACAGACTCTTGTAAAGCATATTAAAGTGGAAAAAAAAAACCCAAAGGGGTTGAAGAAACACTCGCAGTACATATCCTAATGTTAACATGGCGTGTTAAAAAAAATGGACTGTGCTACTGAGCAGTATAAAATGTCAACAGAAAAATACTGTAGCACTTTTTTTTTTTTTTAAGTGTTACAAATGTAAGAAAAATACCTAACCTGAGCAAGAATCCAAGAGCTGTAGGGCAAAACTTGAGGATGATGCTGAAATTTAAATAATAAAATTGTGGTCATTTAGTTAATGGGCCATCTATGGGTCCTAAATTCCAAAACTCTAGAAGAAAAATTAATAAAAGTAACATCAAATGTTTTAGTACTCAGAAACAAAAGATGAAAAAGAAGAATGGGGAACTGGTTACTCTGAATGACACTTTTAAGGCACTGTAAAACACACCGAACACTATTAAATAACAGAAAAGCAAAGGTTTTACCAGCTGAGAAAGTACAAAAAAAAGTCCCTCAAGAAGACATTTATAATATTAAACAATTCAAAAAGCACCACCTCTGTGTCAGTTGCTTCTCAAGTCCAAATAACACAGTTACTATTCACTACAGCAGTCCATTAACAGTAGACAAGTGTATTAGACAAGTTGCATGATGACAACATCCAAAGTCCTCCTAGAAGCAAGTCTGGCCATTTGGCAGCCACCTTGATAAGACCATTGGGCACTTATATGGTGGCATATTTTAAAGGATTATGAAAATGAACTCTTATTTCAATGATTTAGGGGACAACTGGAAAAAGAATGCATTATGAGTTTGCTGACTTTGCCCCCAAAATAATGTTTTAAAAAGCTTTTTATCCCCCAGGACTTTATAATTCTCTACCAGCATCTTTGCTGTTATGGGATTATCTCAGATATATAATTGAGGATTCTTTAAGTGCCAGGTCGCTCTGTCATAATCTCTCTGCATTAATCAAAGTGTTGCCTATTATTGGCAGCGTTCCCTTTTTAGTCTGGTTGGAATAAAAGTTGGAGAGGGGGATCCCTCACGGAGTAGACATACAGACAGATGCCAGCACCCCGCATTAAGGCTATGTTATCTTCTTCTCTGGCTTCATTCTTTAAGAAACATTTCATCTGTTCAGGCCATGCAGCGGCATTTATTAAACTGTGACTTGCTCATTTTACTGTCCATCCTCCTCTCTGACCCGCTCTTCTGTTAACTTTTGCCCAAATGACTGCTTTTGGTTCTTCTGTGTTCTTGACAGAAGTATTTCGGTCTGAGAACATTTAAACTGTTAAAGAAAGAAAGAAACAACAAAAAAAAGCAGTCAAGACATTAGAGAAAATTGCACATATCAAATAAAGCCAAGAACACATTTTGAATGCATTAATACAAATTTCTCACCATTTGGAGCTGCTGAGTGCTGTCTGTCACTTTTGACTTGCAGGAAGATTGTGTAGGTGTCGTATGCAAATATCAGACCAGCGATCAACCCAAACACCTAAGAAGCAAGAGCTGACAATCAGAATGACACCTACCACAAATACAGTCTAAATAAATTATCAGTATGTTTGTTAAAGTTAAGTGCTAGAAGACTTTGTGCTCTTGACACCATTAGATATTTTGGTTCAGACTCATGAAGAAGCCAATGTGGACGGGCCAAGTGTGCCTGATATACAGCCGCACATCACATGTTTGGGACTAAACACGTGATTAATACAAAAGCCTACGTGTAGATATAGCATACCACGAGGATGGTTGTGGTGGGGAAATGAGATGTGAAATTTATCTTTAACATACAGAAACTTTATTGGTATTAGAAGCATAATAAGCACACCTAGTTCATTTTTCTTAAAAGTAAACTGGTAAATAGTAAACAAAAATGTTCAAAAACTGACACAAAATAATATTTAATGTCCTCTGATTCAGTGAAAAAGGAAACGGAGATTATAATACAGCTACAGGCTCACTCTTACCATTTTGTTTATGCATTTCTTCAGTTTTCCAGTAAGACATTAACTGCATTAACACTTCCACACACTATAAGCTGCACTGCCCTTTCCATCTCATCAAAGTGTTTACTGAGGTCCATCCATACCACCTGATATCTCTATAGCCCAGGGCTCACCAACAACTTGGGTACTGATTCATGTGAAGGGCTACCAGTGTGACACACACTTCTGAAATAACAAATTTCCTCGATTTAACTTTGATTATATATTATCATTAATAATTAATGATATTCTGGCAAACTGTCAGGCGACTCAGGAGGGGAAAGCGGTGTTCTACCTGCACCGTGTATAGTGGGGGGGGAGCACTGCTGACTTCGACTGAGGATATTGTCGGACGGTGGAAGTAATACTTCGAGGACCTCCTTAATCCCACGGGCACGTCTTCCGTAGAGGAAGCAGAGTCTGGGGACGGAGGGGAT
>VURO01020502.1:0-26429 GCA_015108175.1 Pelvicachromis taeniatus
CACACACACACACACACACACACACACACACACACACACACACACACCTGCATGAAATCACACGTGTGACAGAGCACAGGATTTACAGCCTCCTACTATCTCACCTCTCTCATTAAACCATAGAGTCCCCTTCAGATGGCACGGCTCATTGATATTTATGCACTGACAACTCCATCACAAAAATCAAATAGCCATTTCTCAGGACGCCAGGCCCCGCTCTGCTCTTATTCTCTGTCAATTTGCACTTGAATGATGGACTCTAATGGTAGGAAACCTACTCTAGTGGGGCCTCGTGGTTGATTCGGCTTTATATGGTTTCCCAGTTGTGGTTTTGGTAAAGCATAAAGTCCTGACAGGAGCTGATGTTTACAGGCCTGAGTCATGCCTTTAAACACACACATGCTAGGAGCGTATGCAAAGATAGTGTGTCTATGGTCCATAAGGCTTTGTATGTGCACGGATTTACACATGTGGGCGCATGTCTGATCATAGCACTGCACATCCTCATGTTAATCAGTCCCAGAATGCAATGCTTCCTGGAGCCTGGGTCTTTATGATGACTCAGGAAGAGGAGAAGGCGGTAGGGTGACGTGTTGAAATACGAGCAGAAATGAAGGTTCTAACGAGAGACAGCGGGAAGGAAGCGTCTGGCCAGGATGGTGATTTCTGATGTGGAAATGACTGGCTTAAATCAGACCATGTGTGGAGGCTTTGACTAGACAGGAGGACAGCACAGGAGAGAGGTATGGAGCTCTTACAGGGCCTGATAAGTCAGCCTTAGACATGGTGACCGCTAACGGATTAACCAAAACATACTGCCAACAAACTGGGTGTGAACCGTGAGTTATTCAAAATAACTTATGATACACCACTAAATAACGACAATGACAGAACATAAGTCGTTCTCAGGCCACTGGTGATTCAGGCTTTGCTTCCCGGAGCTCTACAGTTTTCCAGCAGCCCCGGGGTGCATCATTTCAAAGATCAGCTCTAGATGTGCTGAGAACAAATGGCAGATTTTTCTTGCTTCCCGCTGAATTCATATCATTTGGCAACCAACACCACAGATTGTGACACCAAGCCCATCATATAGAGAATGAAATTTTAAAAAGTGCATCTTCTAGTGTGAATCCAGACATTTGTAGTACGGTATCAGTGAAGAGGCAGCAGATGAATATGAGGTGTTTGAGGGTAAGGGAAGCCTTATAACTTAGTCCGGTCTACCTACCTGCTCTGAAGAGGGCTCCCGCAGCATAGTGCATGGCCAGAGCATGGACGAGCTGTCGAGCTGTAGTGCAGAATGGCCCTCTCTCAAAGAGGGAGAAGGACAGAGGAGTGTGGTCCGAAGCGATGTACAGCTTCAGAGAGGCATGGATGCTAACTAGCAGGTTGACAGGTTGGATGGTCAGCCTCTGCAGCTGCACAGGGTGGACCAATGCCTGTGCTGACTGGAGAACCTGAGTCACACATAAGTGATCAAATGAAATAATTCTCATCATATTTCACATATCGTTATGAGGGTGGATGCTGCTTCCTGTCAGTAAGCTAAAGGTTCAGTTTGTAGTAATAAGATGCCAGAATGTAGCAGCTAAAAGTAGAAGGATGAGGTGATGAATCGCACCTGCTCAGGAACGGTGGCAGTTGCTCCAAGTTCTTTGCTGCACTGGGTCTCTGCAGAGGCAAAAGCATGAGTGGGGATGTAGGTGTGGAACAAAGTCTTGATGTAGTAAACAAAAGTGTCTTCGAGGTAGACTCTGGCAGGCTGGAGCTGGAAGGAGACCTGAAGAAAAAGAGCCGATTCTGAGAATGGCTTCTTCACATTTGTTTGAAAGTAAAGTGATTTGGACATAGATGATGCTGATCTCTTACACACTGTGACAGCTGCTGAAATGCTTTTAACCATTAAAATATTATTTTTTTGCCTCCAGTAAAAATGAAATCACACATCAGCCAAGTTATGACAATGTGTTGGAAGGGAGAGTGCAGTTAGCAAACAAAAATGCACATAAAGACCTCCTCCACGGTGCATCTGTCGCCCGCCAGCGTCATCCTCATCTGCAGAAAACAGGAGCATTTGAACTCGTCCATTGCTTCAGGGGACTCAGTGGGGTTGGCATCACGGCTCCACAGACTCCCAGGTTCAACTCCCCCTCTCTGATCTTGGCACAGCAGCACGGGGAAGTGGAAACTTGCCCGGTTATACAACTGGTTGTCCAATTGCAGACTGGAGCACCACACCTCGATGAGAGAGGAGTCAGACATCAGAGCTGGGATGGCTGCTATACCCGCAGAGGGGTCAACGGCTAGCTCGGGGGGCAGGGAGGCAGGCGCGGGAACCAGACTTAGGAGTAGCTTGGTTAATGTGAGTCTCAGTAGCTCCACAGAACTGGTAGGACTGGTGATATCATCACTTAGCACCATGCTGGCCTCACTCAGGAGGATGCAAACAGACAGTGTGGAAGACCTGACAACAAAACAGAAATATTTCTCTAAAACATCTGCAGTGGGAAAACAGAAACTATATATATATATAAAAAAAAAACCCATAGCAACAGTTAAAGTAGCCATAAAATTATGTGTCATTTCTTCAGTACAGTCAGGAAACCTTTCCAGCTGCGCATGTGTATGATGGCTGCAATAATTTGGAAAAGATAATAAGGGACCGAACCCAATTATCCTGCACCTACCAGAGCACTCTAACAAAGATCATTGTCTGAGGTAATTTGTTTACATTTACCTAACATGTGATTATATTAATATCCTGTTTTGCCAGAATGACAAAGCAGCTTGCATGTGTTGATGTAATGGAATAAAGCTGTAATACTATGTTCTACTGTACAACTAACTACGCTCATGACAACACTAGAAGGTTTTATTGCCCTCCTGTGGTGAAAATGATGCCTGTTTCTTCATGTTTTGAGTACTGCATGAAAACATAGCTGTTAACAGTAATCATAAAGCAAATGGAAGTGAGCACAGTAAAAGGCACAGGGGTAGATAGCTTGAGGTTAGGAACAACAACATGCATGCTTGATTTCTCGTGGTTCAATTATATAGGCAACATAAATCGACAACAATAAAACCACTGCCTGTGCACGCATACCTGCTGTGTTGGTTGATTACAGTGTCCACGCTGCCCTCTGGTGCCAGAGACAGAACCAGGGTGCCTTTCTCATAGGTCACGTCTATGTAGAGGCAGCCAAAGCCTTGCAGATACACCGCCTGAACAACAACACAGAACTAATGACTAGACATTCATCTTCACCTGATATTTACTTTGAAGAACTTCTTACACCTTTACACAGTCCTAGCTCAGCTTACTGTGTGTGTTTCAGAAGTTACATGCGTCTGACTTTAACCTAGGCCACTCCAGGTTCAGAGTCATCAGACAGTCATGTGACGAAAGGAAGCAGATCACTGCTGAACGCTTCGCTAAGCAGTCATAACAAGTCTAGCCTTTGACTTCTTACCCCTACCTCAGAGGTCAAATTCAGACTTCACAGTAACCAGAGATACAGAGCCTCAACCACCCCACCCCCGCCAACCCACAGCTGCCTAGACACAACAGTAAACATTACACACACTGCTCCTTAACGTCTTGCTAACCCTACATTACTACCCCAGACCAGACCAAAAATTCTTACGCTGGATCACCATTTAACCCCCGAGCACACACAAAACGAAATACTAATGTTGCGTGAAGAAGGTTCCGACATACCTTTAAAACCTTATTTTCATTTCTAATGGATCAGCCACACAAACCAAGCTTAATTGCTAACGTGTTTTCCTAATGCGAAGCTAATTTAAAAGAAAAATAAGTGAAAATCTGGGTGCTTGTATTTTATCATCATCATCAGTCACAAGACTGTGACAGGGCTAATCTTCATTACCAGCAAAACATAATGAACTCTGGCTCCATCTAGCTGCTGCGGGGGTTTGTTATCACTCACGTCTGTGGTGTTAGGCAAGGTGTTTCTGTGTCTTTAGGTGAAAAGTTCAAATTGCTCCATCACTAAGAGGAGGGATGACTGGAGTGATGACTTTTACCTGAGTGCCAGGGCAGTTGATATCTATGGGGTCTGTCCAGTCGGTGGTGCTGTGGTCTGAGGTGCTTTTCAGCAGCAATGTGGGCAGCATCTCTTTCTGCTTGCACTCTGGGAAACTGGAAAAGTGGTAATAGAGCTCATGGTGCAGGGAACAGTTAGCAGGCAGAGTACGACAGAACACCTCAGTCCTTGGAGTTTCTGTGAAACAAAAGTGAGGGGGGAAAAAGTGTAAGAGAGAAAATGTGAGTTGAACCAGAAGGCTTATTAAAACACAGGGAAGAGGTTTCCAGTGTAGCCAGAAGTTGCCCTGCTTACCTTTGACATTTTCCTTTAGAAGCAGTGGGATAGGACACTTGTTGTGGATTAGCATGCGAGGACAAGGGTCCTCATTAAGGGTGATGTATGTCACTCCAAGGTGCTCCTGATAGGTCAGGACTATTGCTCTGCACGGTAAAATAACATAAATTGTTTGGATCAGCACAAAACTGAATACAAGTTTTATGAAGTCATCCTTTTTTTAGGAAATCTTGCTGACAGACAAATGGACAGACCAACAAATCACATCTATGATGTACCTCCACCTCAGCTCTGGCCACAGCAGGGGAATAAAGCCATAAATAAACTGTCTACAGACAGCTTACATCCCAGCCCTTTGTAACCACACACAGATAAGCACTCACACACCCATCAACATGTCAAACGTCACATTACTGCTATGTCCATTTGCAAATCTTTAAATGCATCTAGGGGCAGAGCCCTAACTGAACCCAGGCAATGCATCATCACTGTGTGTGTGTGTGTGTGTGTGACCATGTTTGTATCTGTGTGTCTGACTACACATTAAATCATACACAAATAAGGAAAAATGAAGTAAAGCTGGCCAGTTTAATCACCAAATCACGGGTGTATCTGTAAAAAACAAAATTGTCCATTTATGAGCTATTTATCACCAAGTGCATATATCACTGTGTTCAGTCCCTGAAAGCCATCCAACCAGCTATCTAAATGGGCTACACTAGATTAAAAGAAGAGAAAAACAACATGAAATTCAGATGGATGAATTGCACAAGCTGATAAACTGACAGTGGAAATGTTGAGGGCATTTCTCCTCCTTCTTCATCTTCAGTGTGTAACAAAGTGTGACTAGCTACAGTGTCTCCTCTCTTTATGTCTAGTGCCAGCTGGGGTTCGGTGCCCAGCTCTAAATGGACTGTCACGGCCAGCAAACCGCAAATGTTCTGCTTCACCCACCTGCTGCTCAGGCCACCCCCTGAGTCTGGTTCCCTGGGAACAGATAAACTCTGCCTGGGGAAGTCTTGCCGGATGGGAGCGGGAAGGCTCCATGCTGCAGATCCAACACCGGCGTCAGGCCTTGGAAACAAGCTGAAGAGCATGTGTCTGAGTGGCAAAGGGAACTCCACCTTTCCCTGGACACTGGTTTGGAGGAGGTCCCAGCATGGCACTGAGCACGGTTTGGCTTGGGATGAATTCTCAGGGGGAAGGAGTGCGAACGTGGCCGTCTCTGGTATCTCACAGATCTGGGAAGAGTACATAATATAAATATTATAAAAAGGCAGCTGAGAGGAGAGAAAAAGACGTTAGAAAAGAGAAAGGAAAATAAATCATGGTAAGAATATAAATAAGTGACAGATGAAGGGGAAAAAAAGAAAAGCAAAATGATAGAAAAAGAAAGAGACAAGAAGAGAGGAAAAGGTGACACGAGCAAATGAGAATAAAGGAGGAGAAATGGACAACATTTGATCAGAAAACAGGATATGAGATGAGACATGAAGGCCAAGAAGAAAAGAAAGCCAAAGAGCAAAGAAGATGCAAGTGATTACAACAAAAGATACATGGTAAACCCACATTGTTATTCTACTCTATTCTTTCTCCCACTGAGCTTAGAGCTAAATTGGTAGCAGAGAAGCCCTGCTGCGCTGAGTTAACAGCCAGTGAGCAGTGTGTAGTATAGGACTACAGGGATTAGGCCCTAAGCATGATGAATAGACAAACTAGAAAGGCATTCCTAGCCTTGTTTGCGGTCTGTGTTATTGTTAAGCCCATCGTCCGCTCTTTAGTTTCTTAAGCTCTTTTTTTTTAAAAAGGTTTTTCAGTCAATTAGTGGCAACTGGCAAGCTTTGCCATCCTTCTATAAGAGGATCTGAAAGCTTGTTAAATGACATCACAACATTGTTGCCCTCTTTAGGGACAAGCAGCAGATGAAAGCAGGAAGGAAACCTGCATCCAATTCTGGGTGTTTGTCTAATGTCCTTATGAAGTGCCATTGCCACATGGTGAGAACGGCGGAGGGAGAGAGGGGGGTGGGGGAAGGTTTGGGACATGATCTGATGGAAAACGGCTTGCAACATCCCAGGGAGGTGCATGTGTGCTGGGGTACAGACACTGCGTTTGCAATGTGCACAGGGAATAAAATGTATGTGTGAAGCTTCAGGAACTTGAGCAGGCAGACAGGAGAGACATGACGCAGGGCCATAAACACACTTAAACACACACAAATGCTGCAAGGCTGGAAAGTAGCATCGTGAAATGAAACTCTGGACCAAACATTTACACTGATTCAGGGTTAGAGCTAACAGCTGAGGACTTAGAGACCTGGCCAGGTGTTGTGATGTTTGATATATTGTCCTTGTCTAGTCTGAAAAAGAATATGTTTTAACACTAAAAATATACAGAATCTGTATTTCTGTGTTTCACATTTTAACATTTGCCATAATTCTCAGCTCATTAGGTCAAAGAAGAAAGCTTCTGTATTTGTGTGAGGCCTTCTCTGAATCACATTATAGTTTACACACGCAAGCTTGAAATCAAAACGTGACTCAGAGCAACCTTCATTCTCTCCCTCTGACAGGAAAAAGCATGCATTCAAATTACCTGGTCATCAGCTGCCAGTGCGTGGTCACTCAGCAGGGGCCTGTAGTGTATAGTGTAAGGAGTGTTGTTGACAAGAATCGTCCGGTCCTCTATCTGCAAGATCTGGATGCCATGTCTCACCACAGATGACACGCAGAACTGACAAAGCTACGGAAGAAAGAACAGACAATAAGCTGTCAGCGAGAAATGATTAAAGAAAGTAACAACGTTGTTTCTTGTGAGATCTGCAAGTCATCATGTGGTCACGGGGACGACAAATGGTGACTAGATGGCAGGATGGATCTATGCTGTCAACGCTGCATATTCTGTCCCCCTGCAGAGATTGAGACTCATCAGACAGGGAAACCTTTTTCCAAACCCTAATCTTGGTGAGTGTTTAAACGTAGCCTTATTTTACAGTTCTCAGGATGAAGTGGCACTGGGTGTGGTTTCCTGCTGATGTAGTCTACCTGCTTCCTGTGTCGAGGAGGTGTGTTCAGAGACGGACATGTTTTCTGCCTTCCTAATTTCACCATTGCCTCCCACCTTGTTATTTTTGCCCAGTTTATTGCTAAACACTGGTCACTTTTTCTTTTTCACATAACTCTGTGTAAACCTACTGGTGGTTGTTTGAGGAAATCCAAGTGCATCAGCAGTTTCTGAAACACTTAAACCAGATCACCTGGCATCAGCAATCATGTCCAGTTCTATGTTGCTGAAATGACCTTTCTTCTCGACTCTGATGCTTGGTTTCAACTTCAGGAGATCCACTTGACCATGTTTACATGCCTAAGTACCACGAGTTTCTGCCACGTGATTGGCTGATTAGACATTTGTTTCAAAGAGCAGTTAAACGTGTGTAGCTATTGAATTAGCCGGTAAGTTCCCATGCTGGTAGAAGCTCTGTTGATTTGGGAAATGTATTACAATTATTTCATTAGGAATTATGTTTTTTTCCCCCCACTTGCCTCCCTAATAATTCATCAGAACTTTCATTTAATTTAAGCCACATTATGGCGAAAGAAAGAAAGAAAGAAAGAAAGAAAGAAAGAAAGAAAGAAAGAAAGAAAGAAAGAAAGAAAGAAAGAAAGAAAGAAAACACCACAATGTAATTTAATAACTGGCAGAAGATAACAAACTCTAAGATATATGTACAAAACCCCCAAATTAAAAACATTTCTTGACAATTATGTCTAAACTTCACTTCAGTTTTAACAAACTATTTCACTTTCCCAGTTTGACGTGCACCTCTTCATTCTCCAGTTATTGACTGCATATAAAAAAAAAAAATCTTTGAAAGTTTTAGACACGTATCCCTCACCTTCTGTTTACCAGGGAAGGCTCCCAGTGTGATGTCAGCTTCGACATATCCCTCCTCATCCAGAGTGACCACCTCTGAGCTTGAGCCCTTCTTCCATCGAGGAGAAGTTAGGTCATGGACTAGTTTCAGGGCTGTGGACTTGTGGACAGTGTTAGTTTGGGCCCAGTAGATACCAATCTGGAACGCTTCCTGGATTGCAGCGAACAAGAGCTCAGGTTAGAGAATGATAACAAGAGACAGAGAATAAAGGACGCATCAAAAGTCAACTCAAACCAGACAAAATTTACGATCATATTTGAAGCTGTGACTTCTCTCCAAAAAGCTCAACTTAGTGCTCCTGTACACCGATTCATACAATCCTCGCAAAGTACTGTAAGAATTCATTACTAGTAACCTCAGTGCTCCACACTGATTGATCATCTGGCTCTGGAGCACTGGTGATCAGAACGCCAGCCTTCTCCTAGTAAACCAATCCGGTGTGAGAGTTGCAGCTGCAACTGTCTTCTCTCAACATGTCCCCCCAAGATAAACAGGAGGTTGCTATGGAAACAACTATTTATTTGTTTCTATTTCACAGGCTATTACACATTTACAACTTTTTATTTTGTTTCCTCGTGCTGAACCATATTAGGACTTGTTCTTTGATACACTGCCTTCCTGCTTAGCCCTGGGTTTCTGACAGAGAAATGTGCGTGTGTGTGTGTGTGTGTGTTACGTTCCAAAGGGGGAAAACCATCTGCAGGCTGTTCTTTCTGATCCAGTGAGCCAGTGAGCATGCATGCCTGCAGTATACGGTGACAGAGCTTGGCCGCAGTTAAAGACTTAGGCAGGGAATATTGTTGTAATGCAGCTCTGGTGAATGATCTCAGGTTTTGTGCTTATTAGTTGAGACTGAAGTGAGAAAAGAGCTGGTTTCATAATAATGGCTTTAATGCCACAAAAAGACATCCATGTCCTGATGTCAAAATATATATTTGCTGAATTATTATGACTATTGTCATGATGTCACAAAGACGTTGGCAAGTAGTATAAAGTCTATTAATGTCTTTCAAAATAGGAATTAGTTTTACTGGAAACAAATTCTGCTGAAGAAAATAAGTAATAAATGAAAGTTTGACACTTTGTTTTGGACTCTTACTGATCTTTAAGGCTATGATACAAATCAAGGCCTGGAGACTGGAAGACATGAACATTAACTGGTAGCTAGTGGAGTCTGTGGAATGTAAGGAGATTTTTAGGAACTTGGATCCTTTTTATCTTTTGTAGCTTTGACTTTTTAAACAACTCCCACACACATCGATTTATTTTTTTTTTAAAACAAAGACCTAAGTTATGGCACTCTACCTTAAAGTTGGGTGGTACAATGACCTTGCCGGCTGGTATCTGCAGTACGATGGTCTCTCCCTCAAAAAGCCAGAGATCCCATTGGGAATCATTGGCCAGTAAGGCCCAGGGGAGCAGCTCCACCAGGAGTGTGTTTAGACCAGGTTTCCAGCAGGAGAGCTTCACCTGCATAGGACTGTCCCATTGAGCAAGAGGCTCGAGCACTGACCTGTTGGGAGAGAACACTTCTTGGATAAATCACTCCCGTAGAATCCCAGTATGGAGAAGTTGATTTGAGGAAAATGATCCACGAGAAACATAAAGGGCATATAAAGGTTAGTCGAAAGTTTGCATCATTTTACAGCAAAGTATTTTATATGGTAAGCACTGCTGTACCATCTAAGAATTAAATGTCTCATCCTTTCAGTCTTAAAGATCAACCCAACTTTATCAGCACACTCCATAAAAATGGAAACCTTACATGGTTAAAATGTGGCAAATCTGCCATATTCTGGGCAGCTTCCAGGGCTGCTGCTATTTTTAGATAGTTTCCTGGTTGTCTCATTCTAACCACTTCGACTGTGCTTATAATCAGTGACACTGATTGTGCGCGCTGTGAGGTGAGGAGCGATACAAAAAGCAAGCTTGTCATTTTTCCGCAGCACTGATCGGGTTGCGTCTTGTGAATTCAACCCCCGGCTGAGACTATCGATGCAGAGCAGTGCACTGAAGTGTCTGAGGAAGAACGTTCAGAGAAAATGATCTGGACGTGGAGTGGTGGCTCAGATGAACGTTAAGCTGCAGGATCGCCATTTTGAGACACGGAAGGAGATCCAGCACCCACTGCAGCTGCTCAAGTGCTGAGAGACATTCCTCTCAGTCCCACTGAGAGAGCTAAAAATAGCAGCTTTGCTGAAAACAGTCCAGTGGTGTATGAGTCACTGACCTCGAATGTGAGATACACCAAAATCTTGAAAGACTTTGATTTTTTTTTTTTTTGGCTCTTGTTCTCAGAACTTTTTGATCACACCTTGTGCTGACCAATAATGTACTGACAGCAGTCACACAGGCTAAACAAATACACAGACAGAAGTGGTCTGCAAACAAGTTATGCAATACAAACAGATCCAGAGAACAGTTGACAAGACATTTGGGATCACACATGGGCATGTTGAGACACAGACAAACAGGCAGACAGACAGACTCATTTTTCCACTAATTCACTGACACGGCACTCATTTCATGGTAATCATCGTCTTGCGAGCCCTAAACAGTCCTGAGTGCCAGAAGAGAACCAAACAAACTCAGACTTACTCTGAAGTTCAAAGCCATCAAAGACAAACCCGTCTTCTCTCTCCCACAAGGCCGCCTGGACTCTGCTCAACCTACCAACCTGTCATCTCAAACTTGTCACAAACCCAAAGACTGACTGCAGTGAAATGGGACCAAAAACACTGGGAACAGCTTTTCTTTACCATTTACTGGTGTTTTTGGTAGTGTGTGTGTGGTTAAATGCACCGCCGACCTTGCAGATGGGGACAAAAAAGTGCAGGGCTCATAAATCATACTACAGAGATCACAAAACTGTAATGGAAAATAATGTGTTCAGCAGCTTTAGTCCAACTCCAGTGATTCTGGAGATTAGGGTTTTGAACGTGTGAAGTTTTGAGGCTGCTGCTCTCAAAACTCATAGCAGCTCGAGTACACCACAAACGAAGGGTTTTTAAAAAATGATTATGGAGGTGCCCCGGTGCCTTTAAAAACCCAACAAAGAGAATAAAAAAAACGTTTACCATTTTAAACTTCCTTTGCCCTTTTAAGGCACACTATTTACACACTACCTGCCAAGGAGCTTACTTGGTGTTGGTCTGGTTTCTTGACTGTGCCAGTAACACTGAGTACTATTTCCAAACAGCAAACTCTATCACTATTATCAGCATTAAAGAATAATATACAAATTAAACTGTGGCTTTAACTTTCTGTCCAAGTTTTGAGTGTGTTTAAAGACAGCAATCAGAGCTATTAATCCTAATGACATCCCCCTTTTCCCTCAACATTTTTCCTGATGCTCCTTCAGAGCAGCAACTTCACAGATTTAGACAAACTGCCACTTTCTATGATGGGAAGCGAGCTTTGGCCTTGGACTCTCAGGAAAAATAGAGAGGCCTGATTCAGAGAGAAACCTAACACCACCCGATACCAGCCCTCCACACAGACGCAGTGTGTGACATTTAAAGGCGAGCGATGTGTATGGTGGTGTAAGTGCAACACAGTGGTACACAGTGGTAAGTGTGTATACACACATGTGCTTAGCAACAATCTGTGTGTGTGTGTTTGCATATGTATCGAGTGTAGGGAAACCAAGGCAACCGCAAGCAGACATATGGCCCGCATGTCCTGCAGTGGGAGAGCATGTGGCTGCGTCTCCTACTGCTGCTATCAAGATGATTCCCAGAATGACATTTGTAGACAGATTCCCATGTGTGTTCTGCCTGACGCTATACGTAAACTCATCTAAAGGGCCACATTTACACAAGCGCACGCATACACATACACAATCCAAGACCCTCTCACTTGTGTGAGAAAGTGGGACTGTGACAGGATGACAGCCTTAATCTCCGGTCTGTGGGGACAGCAGTGGTATTGCTGCTAATGTCTGATGCATGGCTTTGCATTGTCTTTGCAGTTAACCGTTTTATTATGAGAACAAAGAGCGAGCAATAAAAAGAAGCTTCTTTCAATAAAGGCTCGCTTGCGCAACTCTCTGCTTTGAGGAGGAATGCTGTAAGAAGCTAAGCGTTAGAAAAATAACACACTGGTGGGCTGCGTATTATGAAATTTTAAATTTCATGCTAGCCACAAAAGAGCCATGACAGGGATGAAAAAGAGTTATTGATGCTACTTATTAAAAAGATCACGAGGTGTCTTACTGAACAGAAAGAAAACTGTTTTTAAGTAGAGAATTAAAAAAAAACAAAAAACTTCTGTCAGTAAAGAAATATTCATAGCACTTTATGCCGTCGCAAACATTTATCCCACAAAACATCTGCCAGGCAGTACAATGCAAAGTCTTACTCAGAGTACCTGTCACTGTCTTTGATGATGTAAGGCCACGGAGGCTCATTGCTTATCTTTGGACCATAGAAATCAGCCAAGATGTTTTCTGGGCTGTCCTCGTTTCCAGTCTTATTCAGTATCTGCTTGATTAGGCTGGTGGAGATGGGCACAGCGCAGTGCGAAGCATCTTCATCCTCCCTTGAGAGAGACAGCACAAACATAAAAACATTACAATTTTCTCAAACAGTGTCTTACACTGAAAGTAGACACCGTAGATTTGATAAGACACGAGACAGCTGATTAGGAGATATCAAGTTCAGTGAAAGTGTGATAAAAAGAAAGAAATAAAGGCCCTGTCTGTGACACACAATCATTTGCTTTTTTTCCCCCCGCAAACCTGGCTTGGCAGTATATTATTTTACACCAGAAACAATTCAAATATGCTTTATTTCACTATAAAACAAGACATCCTTTGACAACATCTGACTATTCCCATTGTTCTTTTCGGTGCAGTTAAAGTGACCCCTAGCTACACTCCACTTTTGCCCTGAAACCTTGAAGAGGGTTCAATCTGCCTTTAGTTATGGACTCCTCTTCATGACATGCAGTCTTGTCTTACAAACACTAACTCACAAGGATCAGAGAAAAAAAGCGAAATGGCAGTGAATAATCCCATTGAATACCTAGGTCCCAGACACTGGTCAATTATGGCTTTGCAACAACAAGAGAGAAAAAAAATCCAAACAGTTTAATAACTTCTTCTCTTTCACTGGGCAGCATCCAGTTCCACTTGGCTAAAGCAAAGCAGCCCCTTACCCCAGAGCAGTAGTTTATTAATAGAGCCCATTGTGCTATAAAGGGAACACAGGGGCTATTGCTTATGTATCTGGGGCAAGACAGACGAGAGGGACAAGGTGTTGACGGGAAGCTTCTCATCCAGAGCAGTTCCTGAGGGGGAAAACTGGAAGAGGCTTCTGATTGTAACTCTTGATCTTCTAATGTGGTGGCCAGTACGAGGAGAGCGGGACATAAGAGTTTTGGGTTAAGACTTGTCTGTGTCTCTTGTGCACAGACCACAGCTCTGTTCTCTACCTCGTCCATTAAAGCCCACAACTATGCATAATTACAGGAAGGAAAGATGAGCTGTTGACCAGCGAACAGACTGGATCTGTCCTAGGGGTTTGGGGTCGGGAGGGGGGGGGCTTGTGTGCATCTGTACAAAACGTGTGTATGTTTACAATTGTGGCTTGTAGTGTGTGCTTATGAGAATGGAGAGGGATGAGGGATGGATTGAGCTGCAGGGGACAGGAGAGGAGAGTATGCAAGTTTGTGCGGTTTGAAACGGTTTAGGCAGGGGACGGATCGTAAACACGAGGAGCATTGTGGTTGCAATCTAGAAAGACAAGACACTTAGTTCTTTCTGAGCTTGCTTTCTGTACGACTGAAAAGGATTTATCTTCAACAGCAGGGGCCAAATACATTCCCAGTCACAGTACAGCCACTGCGGTTCCTTTATGGCAGCTGAAATCAAAACAAACTTTGTGACCAGATATCTAAACACAACAGTTACAGCAAAAAAAAAAAAATCTCTCAGGGAGAGTCAATTACACTCAACGTTTACTCTGTTTATTCAGATCACCACCACTTGCTACCAAAAGGTTGATCCCCCCCCCCCCCATTTATGTATTTGCAAAAAACAACTTAAATTACATTTGGAAAGATAACAAATATAGTAGAAGCAACAACAAAACAATATGTGCATGTGGTAGCTATTTCCCTTGGGGCCACACACACACTGAAACATAAACACTTCTGTTACTGAACGACACTATGCTCCAAAGCACACGCCATGTACATATACATGACATGAAATGAGGTGTAGTGGCGATGTTAGATAAAATAGATCAATAAAGATACATTTCTTAGCATTTCTATGATGGACTTGGCTACAATGATAAATTGTACAACGACTGGTTTCTTACACAGAGGCTATGGGAAATATGTGCAAACACATAAAGACAAACTGGGACGAGTAACAGGCGTAGCGGTGATGTATGTGACAGACTCTGCCCATGATGAAGTGGCATCTGTCACACTTACACTGGCACATTTCTAACCAAGACAGTGACAGGCACAGACCACACACAGACACAGGGCTAGTGCGCATACATTACTCATCTCATGCAAACGTGGACATACACACATATTATTTCTACACAGACTACTAGAAAGAAAACCTGCTTTGCTGGGGCCTAGATTTAAATGAGGTGTAATGATGGTCCAACCTAACATATCAAAATTGAAGCTATGTGTCAGCTGCTGCCAAGGTGGCTTGCTCTTAGTTTTAAACGCACATGTATTTTCTTGGATCATGTCTTCAACCTGGATCACAGAAACCAGATTGCGGTATGCGAGGATCATAACTGTGACACTTTCTTTCTGCAAAGTAAAAGAGTCAAACCTACACATGAAAACTAGTGGAACACATGAAAACTAGTGGAAGGCTCTCACCTATTTGCCATGTGGTGAGTTGAGCAGTGCACAATAAAGGACTAAAAGAACTAAACTGGCCACTGAAAATGTCTGCTGGAAGAGAATCATTTTGGTTAAGGTCAAGAATATGAGGTCAAACTGCCTAGTAGCAAGAGCCTACCTCCATCATTAGGAGTGATGTCAGTTGTGCAGAAAGAGTAGCATGTTTGTGATGCTGAGGTGTGTTATATAGTGTTTCATAGATCTTAAGCACATTATTTGAACTACTATGTCCTTTCTGGATCAACGCATATACATTTTTTTTACCTTGCTTGGAAAGTGAGATGGTGGGTGAGGTCAGCTTCCGTGTTTAACAGGGGCTCCTGGTGGCCCTGTCCACGTATTAGCTGGCTTTCTCGCAGTCCTAGGCTCCTCTTCTCTATATGAACAATTAGAGAGTCTGGCAGGTGGCTCCTCATGACAAACAGTGGACTGAAAACCACCTGGAACACGGTTTTCATACAGAACAATCAATGAAAAGACAAACTGATGAGAGCAGAACTAAATCACTGATTACACCAAAAATGTAAAATTCTTAATCTTAAGTGCTGGATAATTACTTGGTTCCCAGAGATCCTACAAAAAGGTTTAAAGTATTCTGTAGTAGTAAATGACGTAACAGTTGCTCACCACTCTTTGCTGCATGTGCGAGTTGGGTTCGATTGTGTTGAGAGTGCACAAAACATAAAGCAATGAACCATTGGAACAAGGCACCTGAAAGGAAACAAACTAGCCGTTAGAAGATATCAATACTAAAGAAGTTTGAAGGATATTCAACAAAATTGACCTTTGACCTTGACTTTGATATTTAGTCATATCTGAACTATTGTATGAATTTGAAAATCCTACATAGCCTCATTCTTGAGTAACGTGATGGGTGTTCATGCCACCTGCCTGCCCACCCAGTGGGGTGATGACACTACCCAGTGAGCCTTTTTTGACTGATGGGTAAAGTTCCAACACTGTGTAAAATGTAAATAATAATAAAAAAAAAGGAATAATTAAGAATTCTCTTATTTTATTCACAATAGAACATTGAAAACATGAAATGCTTAAACTGAGAAAATGTACCATTTTAAGAAAAATATTAGCTCATTTAGAATTTTATGGCTACAACACGTCCCAAAAAAGTTAGGAGAGGGCAACAAAAGACCGGAAAACTAATTGGTACTAAAAAGAAACAGCTGCAGGAACATTTTGCACTAATTAGGTTAACTGGCAACAGGGCCGTAATGTGAGTGGATACAAAAATGCAGCATTTCTCAGAAGTCAAGATGAGCTCTCGTTATCCAATCTGCAAAACAATGTATTGATAAATTGTGGAGCAATTTGAGAATAATGCTGGTCAATGTACAATTATGAAGATTTTGAATATTTCATCATCTAAAGTACAAAGCAGAGTATCATCAAAAGAATTAGAGAATCATGAGAAATCTCCGGGAGCAAGGCAAAAGGTTGAAAATCAATACTGGACGCTTGCATTTGTCGGGCCCTCAGGGCGCACTGCAATAAAAACAGGACTGATTCTGTCATGGAAATCACTGCAGGAGCTCAGGAACACTTCCAGAGTTCATTTTCTGTGAACGCAGTCCACCGTGCCATCCACAAACACAGGTTAAAACTCTATGAAGCACAGAAGAAGCCATGTGTGAACATGATCCAGTCCTCTTTGGGTGGAAGCTCATTTAAAATGGACTGAGGCAAAACTGTTCTGTGGTCAGGTGAATCAAAACTTGAAATTCTTTTTGGAAACATGGACGCTGCTGCTGCTCCTCCAGGCTAAATAATGCACCCACATGGTATGTGGGTGCATTATTTCTTATGCAATTAGTACCATGCACATCTGGTAGGGCAGCATTAATGCTAGGAGGATTTAGAGCAACATATGCTTCCATCTAGATAACCTCTATTTTAGGGAAGGCATTGTATATTTCAGCAAGACAATGCTAAACTGCATTGCATCTACTACAAACAGCGTGGTTTCATAGTAAAAAAGTCCGTCTGCCTGTCTGCGCTCCAGATCTTTCACCAGTTGGAAACTTCTGACACACCACGAAATGAAAAATACGACCAAGACAACCCAGGACAAGCGACCAAGCGTCCAGCAACCAATCAATTCAGTTCCCAGACTTTTACAGACTGTTGTTAAAGGAAAAGGGGATGCTACCCTGTTCCAACAAAAAAGGCCAAAATGACCTTTTTTGTCTTAAAATGGCACATGCTTGTATTTAAAATGTACACAGTACTTCAACATTGTTTTTTTGGGGGGGGATTTGTATATTATACTAGAGTGGATGTAGTATTTTTAACACTTGCAATGTATTCCATTTATTGTAAAGACTACAGACAATAGACTGACAGACCAAGGACACTTTTTGTGTGGTTAAGATGTGAAATATAGATAAGCTGGTGTCTTAAATGCTTTTGCTCCTTCTTACCCCCTTGGCATGATAGTTACCGCCTCCATCAATAATGTTTTGTCCTAAAAATCTTTGTTTCTTGGCTTCTTTCAGTAGTTAAATGTTAAGTCTCCCTAAAGCCCTGCAACACAATACTATGGCTGCGAGGACTGACAACTGTTAGTGCCAGATAATGGGCCATTACAGTCAGTTAAATCTTTGCAAGATTTAAAGGCTGAGAATGTGCCCACCAAACACTAAGCACTCTTAATGTGTCACTGGTGTTTGTCCCATTTACTCTTCACTCCTCATTAAAGTCTTGGGATGCCAAGTCACATTACAAGCGGTTTAGTTTATGACAGCCTGGGGACTTCATTTACTGGTAGGGTCAGCAGAGCGGAGCAAAGAGACAGGGTGAACATTCAGTTTTAATATACAGACCCATGCAAAACACACTTATTTGGATGAGGGAATAACACTTTGGCAAACAGATACTCTACAGTGCTGATCAACTAAAAAATGCTCACCACTGGGATAAAGTAGTGATGACCTTCTGTGCTTTATCTAAAGTAAAGCTCACACGTATAAAAATGTTGAAAATAAGATTTAAGGATGAGGAAGATGAGCTATGAAAAAGGAGATATGTGAGATGGATTACTGATACAGAGAATCATTAGACAGATTTTTTTTTAAAAAGATAAATGCTGAAAATGGAGGGATGCAGGACAGGTGGACAGGCTTGATGCCAGACGATGAAGTAAAGAAAGGAGTTAACTAGAAGATAGATGAGTGAGCCAGTGTGTGGGCGAGAGGGTAAAAGGCAGGGAGGAAACAAGCGAGTGAAATAGCAGGAGACAGGCACAGATAGAGAGATCTAAGGACCCAGCTACTAGTTCAGGCAGCTCTCTCATTTGGAGCCAGCCCTCCAGATGTGCAATGAACCGCTGATCCTACGAAAAGAGATAACAGTGCATGCTGGAGTGGAGTCAGAGATGTTCAGACCCCCTTTCCTAAAACACACACACACATACACAGGAGCTGGAGTGGTAGATGGCTAGCTGTTAACAGCGTGAGGCTTATAAATAAAAAAGAGAGACGCAGACAAAGAAAGACTGTACAACAAAAATAAAGAACAAATACAAGAACAGCAGGGAAAAAAGTACAAGAAAAATAAAGAGCAAGCACAAGAACAGCAGGGATGGAGCTGGCGCTGATCCAGTGGTGTGAAAGTGCCTTCAAAGCCTTTCCCTGTGCCCACATATCAGCTAGTGTTTCCTGTCTATGGTTAACGTTGTTATGAGAGAGCATAAACAGTATTTTCTACCTCTCAACATGGCTGGGTTATGGGTTGCAGGGTCTTTGTAAGCCTATCTGAGGGGAAGATCTCAATCTGTTCTCTAACAGTGAGTAGCAGCATGGAAGCGGTGCCACTGTGGCCACCCAGGAGAAGAGGATCCGGTCACAGTTGGTGGTCCAGTCACTGGCTCCAAACATGTTGTGTGGATGGAGAGCCAGTCAGAAGTAGTGGTGTGATGAGCTATGTGTGAGAGTAACTGTGTGTGCATGGCTAGCATATTCAACAGCTTGCATTTGGACAATTCCAGGCACAGTGGAGCACACGTGTGCATTTTAATCTGCCAGTAAGGACACTCAAAAACTTGTAGCTAATATAGCTTCTGATGGTAAAGATATGTACAGACAAGACTTTGGGAAACTAACTGGGAAGCTTTACTGGATATGTGGAAGGCTGACTTAAAGTTCTATTTGTGTTGCTTTACCTGTACAACAAAGCTGCTGCTGCTCTTATCCCTCCGTTCCAGCTGAACATCCTGGGACCACTCATCATCTCCTCGAGCCCTTACGCACAGCTCTGTCATCTCTGCATCCTCCAGCACATAGGATGGCAGCTTGGCTCCTGCTTCCAGGCAGTCACAGTATTCCCTGACTACTGTCTGGCTATCAGGGCCCACGTAGTGCTGCACCACTCGCAGCTCAATGTCCTGAGTCAGGTAACTGCACATCACCTGCCGCCCACAGATTATTACCTAGGGAGAGGGTTGAATGACAGAATTGCCCAAATTAGAAATAAAGATTATAACAAACTTATAATAAACTTTTATAATTATGAGATAAGTTTTATAACATGTCAGTGGGGATGAGAAAAGTCACGGTTTTCAAAAAAATGCCTTCCAACTAAGATCAGCTTTGACTTCTACCTGTAGTTTAAGATACACCGTCTGGTGACCCGGGACACGTCATCATTGATGTAACCTGGGGTCATAGGGGGTTTCGGGTCTTCCAACAATCAGACCCCCTCTCCCAGGCGACCCAGCTAGGCTCCAGTTAGCACTACCCTACATGCCATGCCTTTCCTCTTTTGTACTACACCCACCTCGACACCACTTCTCCTGCGTTGGTGGCCAACTTGATAGTTCTTTGCTGATTGGCCCCTGCCATGTCCAGCATTTTGTATGCCCTGCAGAGGGATTGGCCTGTGAATGCTCAATATACCACTTTGATGGGTTGGCAATATTACCCGCCAGCCATTACTCCAGCACTCCTCCACTAGCTCAGAATACTTTGCCCTCTGTCTCTCATTAGCTTCCTCCATACGGTCTTCCCAAGGCATAGTAGGCTCCGAAAGGATTACCTACTTGGAGACAACCGAACGATGTCTGGCCTCAGCGTTGTCTTGGCTACCGCTTCAGGGAACTTTAACTGCTTTGCCAGATCAACTCTCATTTCCCAATCGTGCGCTGTTGCCAACAGGCCAGGCGAGGTGTTTCGGACTGCTACTCCTGGATTCTCCCCAGCTTTAATAAAAGTGATTGTGTTCTTTACTGGGCAGACGCTCTTGCTATGACTGATTCTGCTGCACATAGAATGTGCTATGGCCACTGTTCAAGACGCCAGTGGTATCACCCTTCGCCCAGGGGTTTTGGGCACCAGCTTTGAATGTGCTCCAAGGTTCCTCTCTTCTGGCAGAGAAGGCAACCTAGTGTCCCCACCACCTGTGAAGAGGTTAGATGGACTTGGCAGCATGTCGTATACGGCCTGAATCAAGAATTTTATCTGATGGGGTTCAGCTTTCCATAGCTCATTCCATGTGACCTTGTGCTCTACAGCTTGCTCACATCTTGTCCAAGCCCCCTTCTGCCACAATTGCACCAATTGAGTGGCTCGCTTCTCCTCAACTCCTGCTCGCACCTCCTTAAGGATCAGCGACCACCTCTCTTTCCCCTGTGCCTTGTCATAGTTAGATGTTCTGCTGCTACCTAGGCCTGCTCTTCCCTGAGCCACTGTGCCTACTCGCACCCTTTGCTCTAGCCTTGACACTGCAATGTCTACAGTAGCTCTCCACTTCTGCCCTGTCCTAACCTCAATTCCAGCCAATATTGGACTCCCAATATTGTAGCAGCTCCCTGGACCGACTCACCATGAACTCCTCACTTAGGCTGCTAAAGGGGAGCTTCAACTTGTTGTTATGACCATACAGAGTGTGAGAGTGGTTGGGGTGGGGGAATTGCACCTTCGTGTTGGGTCCTGGTTACCCCTAGGCTGGGACGTAACAAGAGCGATGCTGCTCAGGCTTTGTGGCAGTCCCAACCACCTGTGCAGAAACGTGCAGATCCTCATCTCAAAGCCTTCCACTATTGAGATGGGGACTTCATAGACTAAGAGGAGCCACAGAATCTGAGGGAGAATTCCATGCTGGTAAATCCAGGCCTTAAACTTGTCAGGAAGGCCAGATTTGTCCACCACAGTTAGCCAGGTCTCCAGGTCTTCGTTAGTCACTTTTATGGAGGCTACATCTTTGAGGCTACAGTTAAAAACCTTACCTAAGCTCTTCACGGTAGCCTGAGTAAGTGATGGTATCTTGATGGTGCCCAGTGAGAAGCAATACTTGTCAGTAACCTTCCCTTTCTTTAGCACAAGGGACCTTGACTTAGTGGGCTTGAAGCTCATGGGTGCCCAAGAAATCATCTCCTCGAGACCCTTCAGGATCCACCTGCAACCTGTGACAGATGTAGTTGTCACCATTAGGTCGTCCATGAAGGCTCAGATGGGTGGCTATCTGACTCCAGACTTAGTGAGTGGCCCCCTACACTGAACTTCTGCAGATTTAACCAACATGTTCATGGCAAGCGAGAAGAGGATGGGCAAGATTGTGCATCCAGTAATGATCGCCATTTCAAGCTTGCCTGTTCTACCAGCTTGATCTGTAGGCATTTGCGAGGTCGAGCCATAGTACTGCCAGGTCCCCTTTGTTCTCCCTGGCTTCCCTAATAAGCTGTGTGACCACACCTATATGCTCCAGACACCCAGGTATCTTCGGGATCCCTCCTTTCTGTTATCGGTGCTAAAGAAGATCTCTCTTAAACACTCAAGATGGTTCGGAACTGGACTTATCCTCCTTTGGGATCCACACAACGTCTGCTTGTCTCCACTGGTTTGATTCCCAGCTGCTTTATAAAGGGTAACTTTCCTCATTGCCTAACAGTTTAAGATCATTAACAATTCATATAAATCCCCCACTTTTACACGAGTTGGTATTTTGTATTAAATGGGAATAAATAAAGAATGTAATGATAACATCAAAACAGAAAAGTTAAGAGGTGTGTTAAAAAAAAGCTTGAACATTTTTCAGTTTCAACATTTGATTCTTTCTTGCAGTATTTTTAAATGATGTGTAAACCATTGCATTCAGATTTGCATTTTATTCCACATCCCAAATGTAACACACAGACACACACCCTCAAATACAGTCAATCTGTACTCATGAACGGAAATGTTATGTGTGAATCAATGTAAACACGTGTACAGCAACACACACGTTACAGCAACCAGTGCAACTCTTATCTGTGTGTGGAACATTTTATTGTGCTTTTTAAAAATACTTATAGTACATGCATGTGTGTGCAAGATCTGGACTCCTCATTAAAAAACAACAAAAGAAGATAAATCATAAACCTGTCCATCCCCCCCTTTCATATTATTTACAGTCTGTGAAAAAGTAAGTACACCCCATGATTCAACAGCTCGTTGAAGCACCTGAACGTGAAGTAATGTTTTTCTGTAATACTTTATCTGTCCGTCATATTGTTGTGGAGGAATTTTGGGCTCTCTTTTCCATCTAACTGTATAGATACACTATCATATCAGCACCTAGCTGAAACACACACATGCACACACCAAACATGAGAGAAACCTGGTTTCATAGAGAAAGAAAAATTGTAATATTTGTATCACCTTTTTTTTAACACAATGTAATGGAAACATGTCGCTTTACTCACTGCTTTCATGTTAAAGATGAACCACTGATCCAAAAATAATCAATGGATTAAGTGATCCTGACAGTAATTATCAGCAGCAGGCCTAATGCACGCGCTTTACAAGTGTTAATAGTTTGTGTGTCTATGTAATTACAGAACATATCCATGTGCAGATGCATGTGCGTATGGGCTTGCATGAGAGAGATTAATATAAACTGCACTTTATAAACTTTTTCAACAGTAGGTGCCAATATGCACACTAAAGAGGTGACAATAAAAGACCATAGAGAAGCAAGAAGGAGGGAAAGGGAGAGGACATGGTGTGGCACTGAGGACCAACCCCACCCCTCCCAAAAAGAAAACCCAGACTGAGGTACACTCATGCGTTTCTCTGTAGTGGCGGCTGCCGTCCCGTTCTGGGGTTTTTGTTGTGAATTGGATATGACCAATGTTCATACTCTATCACTGCATCCAATGGAAACAAGATGTAATCAAAGTTTGGGACAGATGGTAGAAGGAATGTGAGAAGCCGAGTCTGTTTTGTCTGGAGGATGAGTGGGAGATGTGTGTGACACTTGACACTGTTTACATAACAAAGTGTCACAGCTACAATCTGATGGCATCTCTGCATTTTCAGGAATATGAAGACTCTGCTTTTTATTTGTGGAAAAATTCCAGCATGATTCATTCCTTTTCTTAGAACCAAAAAAAAAAAAAAGACAGTTGGTGTATGTATTTGGTTTATACTGGTTTATGATTTGCTGTGATCTTCTTTGTGGATTGATGGGACACATTGTGTTTTTGGATGGCTTGAAGTTCATAAGCTTTTGTTTTATTGCTATAAAACAGATTACAAAAACTGACAAAGACAGTCTGTTGTTAGCTAAGCAACTACTAAATCATAACATACAAAAGCAGGGGGAAGAAAAAAGGAGATTAAAAAGCACTCATCCTGAAATGAGTGCTGGGAAAAAAGCCAGGCTTTTGTGTCACATAGAAGAAATCAACAGGCGTAATGCAGCAAACATGTTCCTGCTTTCAGTGTAAATGTTTAACAGGTTAGCAGCAAGATAATCTGCAGGATCCCTATAGTCTTGATTATGTTGAAAACTCTGGTCCTGTTTTGTTACTGTGGTGTATCTGGACCATAAATCACTGCTTGTCACTTATATAGAGTCTTGTGCCTGGAATCTTCTACAAATTTAATCTGGAGGTTGGTAATGCTGTTCACCATCTTTCCTTTTATCGCTGCAGTTAATTATTAAGATCTGGTTAAATCTATTCACGTTAACTCTGATCCAACTACAAGAAAAGTGAGATGTTTAACTTTGTGTAAGCCTCTGACATTCATCAGACAATACCCGCCATAACAACTACATGACCAATGAGTAATATTTCTTTTCTCAAAGCTTTTATTTAGAAACTAAAACAGTACCTGTTTCTGGACACCATTGAGCTGTATGACCTTGATGATGAGTGAGGCGGTGCGTCCTTTGTACTGAATGGTCCGAAGCAGAGTCCCTACGTTGTCCACGCTGAAGGCCTCTGACCAGCGCCAATTCCCCCATCCTTCGATGCAGATGTGCAGCAGCTGGAGGACAGCACAGAGCAGAACATACACACAAAAACAGAGACAGAAGTTAGCAGACATCAGAGGTTAGTCTTCTTGCCCTTTATTTACCCCGATCAAAAGCCAAGTAAACAACAGGACTGTGTTTGGGAAATTCTGGTAGGGGGGAAAAGAACAACAAAGTTCCTGTTTACTGTTGCTGAACAGGCCTGCTGCTGCTGGAAGCACAAATGGAAGGTCGCACACAATAAACTGGCTGGTGGAAAACAGCTGATGTGGAAGATTATTACACCAGTGTGTGTAGTGACCAGATTGTTTGTGTGTGTGTACTTGTGCGGTTGAATGTGGAAGACTCTTTTCTCCACACATCTAAATAAGAGGCACATATTTTGGCCCCCAACCATTTGAGCTCCATATCCATCACTTCAGTGTGGAGCACATCCATGTGTGTGGCTCGGTATAAACACACAGACTCAGGATAACAGTAATAAACAGATGCTTTCCTTTCTTTTGACAGTCAAACAACTTTAGAGTGGTGACAATTTTCCCCATAATTCCTCAAACTGTGCGCCTCGACATGGTAGCAGGGCTAAAAATATGTGAAGAGGCAGACCGAGCAGTGCTGTTTCGCTTTCACCATTAGACAAAATGCACACTGCTATACGCTGACTTGGTTTTAATTAATGCATCATGGGCTGCACAGTGATGCAGCACTTACTACGTGCTGCCTGCACCTATATCCACAAACATTCAGTACAAAAAGCAAGTGGTCTGGCCAAACGCCCGTCACACCTGTGCTACAGTGAGGTTATTCACAGACCATCTGTTCACTTCTTATCTGAAGTTGCTCAAAGCTGCATGACAAGGAAAAGTCGTTTGTCAAACAATATGATTCTTCTCATGAGATTTTATTGTATTTCATAATACAGGAGCAGAATCATAAATACAGAGGGAGATCTAAAGCCGTTTCCCCTTCCCGAGGCATTGGGGCTGACTTTCTACAGCACCGACATTCTGTCAACCGTGCTGCCAGCACAACATCAAACTAGCAACGGTTGGAAAGGAAGGGGAGAAAACATGAGAAAGACAAAGCATGTCATGGGACTATCAAGACAGATGGGGCGGGGGCAAGCAGCAGAGTGAGATTCGGGGTCAGTGAGCCCCCAGAGGAGTAGCGACCAGACTGAAACGCTGAAAATTTGAACATTTACACTTTGGGTAGTTGCTTCAACATGCTGAACATTTAGTCAATGTGTTTAAAGAAAAACAAATTACTCCTGAGGTCAAAGGGCACGGGGGGACCCCGGTCAAGACCTTATATGCTTCTCAGCACTGCAGTCTTTTCTTAGTGTTTGAAGACAGATTTTTTTACAATAACATTCTTAATCAAAGCCTGAATTCACTCTCTCCAAGATCTGTCATCCTCCGTGTCAGCTGCGTGGAAATGAGTTACATTTCTGAGATCTCCTGCTTGGTGCACGTACTCAGAGGGGACTTAACAGCCAGGTGGCAGAGGTTAAGTTTAAGCCTTAAGGTGAGAACTATATTGCTGAACCAGGCCTTTAGAACGTTACACACAATTTCATAATCAAGGCCAGCTAAGCATATTGTGATCTGAGGAAAACTGAGAAATGAACTGTAATGTGTTTGGCATTCTGCTCACATGAGTTAATACTGATACCTTTTCACTTCAAAGCTCACCTCATGTCCTACAGATTAGAACTCTGTATTTATATTATAATGCTTTCATTAGAGGAGACTGGTGACAATAACGGCCCAAACCTTGCAAATCTTGTGATGGCGAAGCCACTGGAGACCTCTGCCGTGCGTCAGCACCATCTGTGAGGATGGATTTGCAATTTCAACACTTCTCTCTCCTTTACCACCTCTGTCCCTTCCTCCCCTGTCTCTGTGCACTTTATCATGCCTGTGGCTCAACTTGACCTTTAAAGAAGAAGTCATAATAACATTTCTCCTCAGACTTCAAACAGTTACTGCTGCTTTTGTTTTAATTCATCATGTCTCTGACTCAAGCAG
>VURO01020502.1:28633-45174 GCA_015108175.1 Pelvicachromis taeniatus
CACTGGTCACATTCAAAAACACCAAGGTCAGATTAGACTTTGACAGAAAACATCGAAAACACATACCACACTATCTGTCAAACATGATGGAGGAAACGTTAGGCTATTGGCTTGTATGACTTCCAGAGGTATAAGGCCACTAGACGTCTGATAGAAGTGTCAAGATGAACTGTTAAGTGTACAGGGCTATATTCTGTGCTCAGATTCAGCCAAATGCTGCAAAACTGATCAGACAGCTCTTCACAGTGCAAATAGATATTAGCCCCAAACTGTAAAAGATATCCAGGAGTTTCTAAAGGCAGAGAAATTGAGTATTCTTCAGTGGTCAAGTCAGTCACTCAATCTCAGTCCAGTAAAACAAGATTTTACTTGATAAAGAAAAATACTAAAGGCAAAGAGACACACAAATGATTATTATTATTTTTTATAATTATCTTAGTTCATCTATTCTGTTCATTTACTGGGGGATGATATGTAAAATGTCAGTACATTTTTAGACATTTGAATTAATCAATGAATTTGAGCAGAATGTTTGTACTTTCATATCTGGATGGTTTTATTTAAAATCTACTGTAGAACCAAAAGGACAAAAAAATTGTGTCATTGTCCAAAAACTTATGAAGCTCACTGTATATAAATTTGGCTTTATAGTGAAGCAGGTGAGTATGGTAACATTAGTAAATATCTTGCATTGCAGTGAATTCCCTAATGTGAATTCATCCTTTTCAGTTTTAATGCTACAGATAGCCTGAATACAAAAGGCTTCAAAAAGCTTTAAAACGACAGGTCTTTACAGTCACCGTGCACCAACTAAACTTAATAACGGTGCTTTGACGTATGTTTTCAAAACAAAGAGTTTGGTGAAATTATGACTAATCTGCAAGTAACAGAGAGAGTGGACAGAAGGATGACATTAAAATCCACACATAATATCACTGAGACCATGTATGGTTTTAATACAAGATCAACACCATGTAAACGTTTTGAAATCACATCACCCACATTTTAGATTACCATGGAAACTAAATGCAGAAGCCAAACATATGACCAACACATTTAGTGGTGTTAACTTCTGAGAATTACCACCCCCAGCTTGCTAAACTGTAAGTTATACTCAATGAGTCAATCAAACCATTAACCTCCCTTATGGGTACGATGTCATGTCTACTGTCCAGTTCATCGCTTAATCTTTACCCAGGAAATCATTAGCAACAAACTTTCCTGTAAAAGACAGTAACAAATCTGTCAGTTATAGCCAAAGGACTGACTGTTAACTTCCTGGTAAACACAGAATCATTACCTACATCATATGGCAAGCACTCAAGTGTCTGCTTTGATAATGTGGGTGTCAGGACCAACATGGGAACCAATGACAAAGACAAACAGTAAAATATACATAAAATCTCTCTACACATGAACATGCACACACAAAAACACCATATACCCTATGACCCATGCGCTCCTCCAGACAGAATGACTCACTCTTGCCACTATAACCACTATCTGTCTATTGTCCTCAACAGGAATGTGCTTGGGTGCACACAATACAAATTAAGTCTGTGTCTGCAGCGGAGATGCGCTTGGCATTCTTCAATGCAACACAGACGGGCTGACAAAGCTGCAGTGGTCAATGGTTGTCTCCCCATTAATACCATTCCTTTATTTCATCTCTCTCAGACTATAATAGGAGATTTGAGACATGTGGAGCAGAGGTATCAACACCAGTAGCTTTGCACACAAATTTCTATAAAAGGCCTGAGGAAGCTGCGGCATGTCTTAGATGGCTGATTAAAATCATGTGAATTCAATGTCATATGACAAAAGTTTAAAAATAGCTTGAAAAGTCTCTGTAGTGCCTATCTTATTTAATATTATACAGACAGAGATGAAAAAAGAGGGCTATGGAACAGAGGCCTGTCTTGTCTGGGGAAATTACTTTGGGACCAGGGAGCTAGCTAGCCACCTAACAAATGAGAAACAGGTTTCCACCCAGACAACAAAACAAAAGAATATGTATTACTTTGTCCTTTAAAAAAAAGAATATGTATTAAAAGAGAATTACGACAGAGAAAGACACAACAGCATCCATGCCAGGGCAGTGAGGGCTAACCCATGTAACATGAGGGAATTATGGTGGCTTCACAGCTGTCTGTAATGCTTCTCTCCTCCTTGGCTCCCTCTTTCTGACAAAAGAAGCAAAGCAGCGCAACATCAAAGCTCAGATCTGCAAGTCTAAGAAGCGGTTTGAGAGCTAGAAGAAGCTTCAGAGAAAAGGCACTGTGTGGGTCCGTGGTTGACAGAAGGGACATTAAGAGATTTATGCTTGACTAACATACTTCAATAGTTTTCCCTTGGTTTTTTACTAAGGCATCTTAGACATGCAGGGCCTCAAGGGCTCCAGGAGACCCAGACGCAGCAAGTGCTTGAACCAACTGAAGAGAGCTGACAAAAGGAGCCCTGTCTGTGAGGAGAGGATAAAAACCGCACAGTGCTGGGATGTGTAGGTCAATGTTTAAAAATCCCTCAGCAGGACATAAACCTCAGTGTCTATATACACTCACTGGCCACCTTATTACATAAAACTGCCCATTAGGATAAACATCTCATCAGCCAATCATGTGACAGCAACTCAAAGCATTTAACCATGTAAACATGGTAAGGCCAACCTGCTGATCTACTGAGATTTCCCCACACCACCAATTCTTGGGATTAGAGAAGCATCCGAAAAAATAGAAAACGTCCAGTGAGTGACAGTTCTCTAGGTGAAAATGCCTTGTTAATGACAGAGGTCGCAAGAGAATGGCCAGAGTGCTTCGAACTGCAAAAGTAACTCAAATAACAACTTGTTACACAAAGGTACGCAGAAGAGCATCTCTGAACAGTTACAGCAGCAGAAGATCAAACCAGGTGCCACTCCTGTCACTAAGTAGGAGCTGTTAGTGGAGCAGCAGATTCACATCATTGATGTGCAGCCAATAATCTGCAGTGACCAATAATAATATCATGTCAGTGTAGACTAAGAGTGTTTTTCGACACCTTGTTCAATATCAATGCTCTCATGGTGGAAGCACTCTATAATGCAAGAGCACTTTCCAAGTCTCAGGGTCTCGTGTGATCTGAGTTCGAATGGAGGCCACTGCAATAAAACAGCCAGTGGTGCTCCTGTGGGACTAGCCAAAAAGCACCAGGTGCTGTCCGTGGTGCTGAACCCAGGGCAGCACCAGAGGGACCTTGATAATCACAGTCTTCACCTGCACCTCCAATATGGTCTGCTTAAGGAGAGAATAGAGAAGAAGGCTTGTTCAGGAGCATTAAGCGCAGAGAGATGGGCTACATTTCTGGGACAGCTACCCTGTCTGGAGTGGTGTCCTCAGCATTGAAGAGCATATTAATTGGTTGACGTCCTACCATGGAGGCCACATAACATCATTACTGTCGGCCCTACAACTGCATTCAACTAAGCAGCTTATCAAAATAACAAAACTTTTGTAAAAGTACTGCATCCAAAATGTTCTGTTTCCCTAGTGAAAAAGATAAATGAACTGGAACTCACTGAAGTGAGGGAGTTTTCTGGGTGTTTTGAGTCTAATACTAATTACAATTTTGTTTAAAGAAGGATTTAACTGTAATGCATTAAACAGCATTTTCGTGTCGATCAAAGGGTTGTGGATTTGAAACTCACCTATGCTTTTGACATGCTGTCAACATTTTTAATAGTTTATATTCTTTATCAGTGTCTAACCTCCACTGTGTTGTGTCCTGTCCACACCTTATAAAAGACATCAGCTGTGGTGAGGAACCCTATTCTGTACCTGACATCACAGCACAATGACTGCTGGTAAATTTGTTAAAACTGGGATTCCATGTGAAAGAAATCTGTCAACGCCATGTGGTCCAAGGTAATCGAAGCATACCAACACATTTGTCATGTGATGACCAGTCAGCAACGGTGCTGTTGCACAAAGTGTTGCTTAAGAGCCTTTGTTGTCTTTTCAAGGCCGAGGATTTGATGTAGAGGATGATATAATTTGTAAACTGCTAACAGATTGGAATGTTAAAAAAGATTTACAGCAGAGATTCCAGCAGCACAGTGCTCATCAACATGATAATTAAATTAATGTCTTAATATCAGAGGAAAAGCTTCCTTTGGGACAAACTACACAGGCTGTCGAACTATACAAATATACAGTCCATACACAAAGAGTGTCATGAGAGACCAATGACTCAACACATCTACATCAGTGGAATCATAATAAAATCTCCAAGAGTGTCAGTAAGAACGCAAAAACAGACTCCCCTAAATCCTCGCTTGAATTTGGAAGGAAGAACAGGAATGACACATACAGAGACAAAAAGAAAGCATGTGGTGAAGGAGAAGTCCGTCACTGTATTTCTCATGAAAATCTTGACTTTGGCAGCCGTGGTGTAGAGCTGATGAATGTAGTACTTTTTTCAAGTTGAACGGAGACCAAAAGGTGGGGAAAGCTGATAATGATTCCCCAGAATATATTCAATGTAACTGATTTCAAAAAATTACTGGCAACCACTGATTGCTGAAACATTTTTCTTTGTCTGTGCAATGTAACAGGGGCTGAGGTTGAGGTTCAACTTCTTGAGACATACCACTTTAATCACTAATCAAGCGTGCTCCCAACAAACACTGCTGGGGATAAATGGTTCATCCCTCCAGTGACATTTCCTTAAAACAAACACTAACAAAAGCAACAGTTTCGCAACAACAACAAAAAACCAGACTTCTTGTCCTGCCCGAGAGTTTAAAAGGGAGCAAGGAGGGAAACTGGTTATGGGAGATATGTGTATGGGTCTACTGGACGCTGAGGCGTACAGCACTAATACGCATAGTAAACTGATATACCGTTGAGAATTATTAGTCTTGTGCACTGGAGGTCCAGCTGCGGAAGAAACTGCTGGTGGGATGAAAAGGCAAAGGAAACTCAGAGGTAAAGTGTAAGACTTGTGGTCTGGAAGGACATTTTTTAACCATTCAGGGAACATGAGATTACTACTCACCTTTGACCTTTAGGTGTAGCGATTAGTGCACATGTAATTCCTTATGGCATCTAGATACAAGTAAATCCCCAAAGAACTTTATGTGTTAAGCTGCCTTAAAGGATTCAACAGTGAATTGTCAAGTTGCTGATGAAATGAGAAAAGTGTATAACCGCTAAACACAAATGCATCATTATTTTCATGAGTACAGGTGCCATCCATACAAAGAAATTACAAGAAATTACAGGAATAGATGGACAAAAAAAAATCCTCGCAATAAATAAACATACAAACTGGGAAAGTGCGTGAGTTTGGATCGCATCGTGTCTGGCATGTTCAGTGTGGACCTGGCCACGACTATACCGCAGAGTATGCGCAAAACTGATCATGATGAAACCTGATTGGAAGGACATGAATATATATATAACAAACACTATCTGTATATTCAAGTATACAGGTTAAAAGGATAACTTTTGCTGGAATAAACACATATAATAATAACAAATGTTTAAAGCACCCTGAGGAGAAATTTCAAATCTACCATCACAAATAAAGGTGGACTAAAACATTATTATTGTTTAGCAATGTACTGCAACATCTCTTCATTTGTAAGTCAGTGTTACTAAATGGACAAACTTTTTCTCATAATTCAGTGTTCATCTCCAACTATTTATATTTTAAGGTAATGCTTACAAGCAAAAGCCAGTGTAAAAAGATTACCAAACCCAAATCTGAGGATAGACAAAGAGTTAAGCTCAGGGATCAAGATGGAGAGCCCTCCCTGTTCTGTTAGCTCCCTCATGCTCAGTCAACGAGTGGGTGAACCTGAGCAGAGCGGAGATAACCCTCAGGGTCAACTGCAGTTAAAGTGGCAATGCTGGATGAACAGCATGACTAAACCACTTCACTTGAGGGCAGTGTTTCTTAATCACTGAGTCTTGATAGATTCCAACAAAAGACCAGACACTTTTTAAGGACTACATTTATTTCTTTTGAATGATGAGCAGCAAACAATGAACCCTTCTGAAAGCTGACAACCCTTGTACAAGACTGCGGCACATGAGCAACAGGGTTCACACACAGACAACTATTCATATATACATGTTCACACACAGCTTCCACTGATGTAACACTGCTCTTTCACTCTCCTCTGCCTCTCTTTCACACACACTCTCATACCAAATACCACCCTGTCATGCCTGCTTCCAAAAACATGGCCAATCTCACCGCAAACTAATAGTCCTGGGCTGCTATCTTCCGCACATTACCCCTGGGAACCACACGCACGCACGCACGCCAACGCAACACTCCCACACAAACACTAACACATGGAGCATCACAGACATACACAGATGCACTAACACGCAAAGACATGCATTCAGAAAATGACACCCTCTACTGTAGAAGTCTGCTCGTGGAGTAAATCACAATTTATTCAAATAGGGAATATTCCTTGTAGGCACTTAAAAAGTCCTTCTCAAATCCAGGGGGCTTTTTACGCCCCTCTCCCTGCTAACCACACTAACCACAGGGATTTCCATCAGCCAGGCTGTATCCTGTAACGAGCAGCCAGATATTTCAACCATCCACACCACACGCCAGAGCCTTGAAAAACAGCAGGGTGGGGATGGCGAGTGTGTTTGTGCGAAATATAAACTGTACGTAATTAGAGAAAGAACGTGTAGTTGTATGCATGACCATCCTGAAGGTTTTTAACAGATGTATTAATTTAACTGTATGTATTCCTTTATCCGTTTCGCTCTCTATTACATGACACGCAGAACATAATGGTACCCTGCATATAAAAATTAGGGAAATCATGTGTTTATAAACATTTTCACATTGGCCGGGAAATGCTGGGGTGTGAAGGCATGCTAAGCTTGAAAGAGAGAGACTATATTGAGAGGCCTGACAGACTCCAGGCCTTAGGAAACATTTTATTACAGTGTGTATGTATGTGTGAGTCTCAGTGTCCACACACGGGTATGAATTTGCTCAAGTGTTAGGTGAGAGCGGGCTCTAAGGACGTGACTGCCTCAATCGACCCTTTTAATAAGTCTTATGGTTATGAGTGACAGGAGAGATGGCGTGGTAGAGAAAGTGGAAGGGAGGGAAACAGAGGAGCAGTGAGAGCGAGTGTGACCTGAGCTTAGGTTCATGTTTCACTACGAAAACACACTACTTTAGTGTTCTTCGGAGAAAAGTGAGATATTCGAAGGTATGACAACACCATATGAAGTGTACATTGGTTAAATGGCTCAAGTTTACACACATTAAACACCTCTCGTTTGTACAGGAATAATATACAGGAGATTGCAGCACTTTAAATATGCCTCACTGTCTAAGTTCAATCTGAAACAACAGCCCGTCTATTCATATAAATGGTCTTATTCCATCTCTGACTCTTTCTATATGCATGAACTGGAGACAGGATTGGAAGACTTCAGGTGCAGCAATGTACTCGCGATAAATAGGGTTGCTTGTGCATCATCAACAGACAGAAAAGCAAAAGAGAAATGGGAAAGGTGGGAGGAACAGAACAGATAGTGAGCAGACATGTTTTTGGCAGTGCTGCCATTGTAGAGGAGTGTTGACAGCATGGCTCATCTTTTGCCCCTGCTTCCATTTTTCCATGTCCTCTTGTTTTTCTCAAGCAGTTCTGTGCAATATCCCCCTCTGACAACTCTGTGCTACTCTCCTTTTGAATTTTTCAGATTTCCCAGTTGATTCTTTTCCTCATCTCTCCTTTGTGACTTCCACAATCTTTTTCTCTACTCATCCTCCTCTTTTCAAGATGATGTCATGTCCAGTGAGTTCTCAGGGAAGCTCAAGAGAGGAGCAGTCATAAATTACTTTACAAAAGAATATTAGTAGCTCTGGTTTACGAGTGGGTGACTGCCTGGGGAACAGTTCAACTGGGACACTCATGATACTAAAACCAGGTCAATGGCCTGGCTCACCGACAGGCCCCTGGCCTCCCAGAAAAGACAATACTGGATGTAGAGAGATACATACGACTGGGATAGTAGTTTGTGGGTTGATGCACTTGATTGCAAAACTAAGTAAGGGATGTCAATGATATAGTTAGGAGACTGGACAGAGTCAAACCAGACATACTGACAGAAAGATGTGACCATGAATAATGTCAAGAAAGTGAATGAAACACAAAAACAACTGTATGGACCAAATAGAAACCAAGCAGAATGGCCACAAATCTGCAAGGTACCAAGTCTTCAGGAGTAGTTCACTCCAGGGGGGAAGACAGCACCAGGACTGATGAGCTTTGCCAGCATGGTTGTGAACATTAGTACAGATCACTAACTTCAGAAAAAAGAAAAGGGACAAGTACTAGGTGTGCATTTGGGATGAGAAAGGCACAATGTCTAAGTGAGACCTCCAAACAGTGTAGAGTCAGAGACTGTGCAGGTATACTGATCTCATAGAGGAAGAAAGAGAGAGCAGGACTGAGCCAGCAACAAGGGAACGTTTGCTAACCTATGACTCAGGGTGTGAGGCCTGGAATGGATTTTGGGCTGTGTTTGGTGGGTCCTTACAGAGCATGGCAAGAAGAGCCACAGAACTATGCATAGCATTAGAGTATAACCAGTATGAGTGAGGTAATTGTACCGTGGCTCCCAAGCTGCAAAGTGCTAATGGATATAATTTGAAAAGTTACAGCAACAGAACATGGTGATGACAGCACATGAAAAAGTGGAGTGGAACTGATGTATAGCGTGGTTATTTAAAGTTAAATCAAAGTGATACGCTCTGCCTCAGTGTGAGCGTGGGGGAGGGTTAGGGGATGGATGAGAGAGGATTTGGTGGTAGGACGTTATAGCTAAAAAATGTCCACATAGGATTAGTATACATATACAATCACAATAAGACTGGACACAGTCAAATAGCATGCGCGGACAAGAGGACAGGGGCAAGATCTTGAGCTGAAGACGTGAGCAGACTGACAGATAGAGGAAAACTAAAAGATGATGGTTTGTGATGGTCAGAGTTGTTTTAGACACTTCACGGCATCGTGGGACTTGAGCAAAACAGCAAAACCACTTACATCTCAGCCTGAAAACTGATTTGTAAGAGCGAAAAAAAAAACAAAACCCCACTTCCAAGCAACCATTAAAAAAATACAACCCTTTTTCTTATCAGTGTCACTATTATTATAACCCCGAAATGTAATTAGGAGTGTTTGCTACAATTTGCTGAGGCGGACACATTGGCAAGCTTTTTATCGTCAAGCTCAAAGTTAGCTGAGTGTTTTTGGCAAAGCTGCACTATTTCTTATTTATCTAGTTTCACAAATCATGTTCATCTTGAGAACACATATTTCATATACCACAAACACATGATGGAATAACACATGACAGAACTATCTTGGAATCGCATTCTTCATCTATGATGACATTTGGCCCGTTCGGACAATTCTTCATCCAAAATGTCCTTGAAAATACCAAGGTCATTTTGACTCACTGCAGGAATTAAATGTGGTGTTCACTGTGCTGATATGCCAGATTGCCACTCATACACTGCGCGTGTGTGCGCGTCTGTAAGCAAGAGTGAGGTAAGAGCACAGATTAACCATGGTCGATGATTAATACAACTTGACTTACTGACTTACTGCGAGCAATTATGGCCATGTCTTTTCTCAAGCTTGACTTTCTCACACTCGCTGTGGAACACATGGGGGTCCTGAAACATGTGTGCACCAAACACACACATATGCCACAGATCGCCAGCCCACCCTCCACTCAACCTCAAAACCACAAAGGGTTAAATATAATCAATCTTCTTTAACAATGCTGTCAGGGCACTGTCTGAGAACGCTGACAGAAACACACAGATACCCGCTGCACAATGATGTGTCTGGTGTGTGTGTGTGTGTACACCTCTTTAAACTTTTGCACAGAAATTGTGTGTGAGCCATTCTTTTTACACATATGTACTGTAAGTATGTGGGTATTCAGGCGTCCATTTATATATGGTTCAGAATGTGTGTGAGTGTGTGTGTGTGTGTGCACTCACTGTTTCCATGATTCTGCACAATGTTAACGGTAAATATCTTAATAATGTGTTCCTGTATTTTATGATGACCGCTGATGTCCAAAGGTTTTGTGTGCTGGAGCATGCATGTGTGTATGGCTCTATTCAAAATCAACCAAAACAAGTCTGTCAGTCATCAGACATTTCCTTAAGTATGGGTTATGTATGCTTGCTCGGGTGTGTGTGTGTGTGTGTGTGTGTGTGCGTGCGTGCGTGCGTGCGTGCGTGTGTGTGTGCATGCTACCTGAGGGGATTTGTGGGATCTCCAGCTGTACTGGTGGCTATGGAGGCTGGCCAGCAGCACGTTCTCATCAGTGTCCACCTGACCAAAGCGCAGTATCTCATGCGTGTCATTGCAAATAACATAGTGGCTGTAGAGCAGCTCCTCAGCCTCTGCGTTCCCATTCTGGCAGAAAAAAGAGAGAGATGAGCAGAAGAGGTGGGAAGACAAAAAGGAAGGAGAAGGAACATGAAAAAAATCCAAGTATGCGTTCATTTTGGGAGTATGTACTTGTTGTGAGTGTCAAAACACATATACATGTGTCAACAATGCATTTAATAATAATCTTAATAATGAAGAATGAAATTAAGGATGTTATCAGTTGAGGCAACAAATTTTTAAATGGGGAGGGGTTCATCATAGCCTGACAGGTATTTCAGTTGGACCAAGCTGACCTCTGACCCCTCCAGGAGGCCCGTCTCTGTACCAATCCCATCATTTTTTTTAAAAAAAATCCCTTTTTTTGAACAGCTAAATGTTGCCAGTTTGCAACTCCTTGAAACTAAGTGGGCTACTGAGTAGGCATCCCTGCTACTAAGTATCATCCCTACACTGTGTGTGTGAGAGGAAACAATACGATGGAGTCTAGCCCACCTACAACACCGAGTCAATTTGAGAACCGCACAGAAAGTCTTGCGAGTCATACAGGGATGCTGTCCACTCATACGTCACCTTGCATGCAAGAGGGGAGAGCTCACTGCCTGCTATTGAAAACAATGGTTTAACTGAGAGAGAGAGAGAAAGTGGGGTGTTTCTCCTGCATTCAGGAATTCAAGCACACAATTTCAAAACGGCACAAACACTCGGGTGCAAGGGTAAGCTTTACTTGAGTTCTTTCCAAAGGCTCTTAGGGCTCTGATGGGATCTCTTCTGCACACTCCTCCTTGATTCTTGACGCACATGAATGTAGTTCAGACAAGTTCTCAATAACTTCTCAAGTACCCCAACAAAGAGGGACCTCAGCCTGCTGTATACTTTTAAATGGCTGGGGGGTGGGTGGGGGGTTGATGGTTAAAAGAGGCTGGCAGTAAAATCTCAGAGTTTCACTGCCAAGCACGTTCAGGGTCCTGGGGTTGTTGATTCTATTGAAAACGGATGGGAAAGTTTACACCATTAAAAGAACACTTGATGATAGATGTGTGTGCGAGAGAGGTAGAGAGAGCAAAATATAGATGGGACAGCTGCAGCAGTGGCTTTAAATCCATTTCCACTTTTATAGTGGAACACTATCTGTGCTCCGTTTCCAATGTGACACTGCGATTTACAAACTTCCTGCTGCCATGTTAAGATGCCATTGCTAAGCCCGCTCTTTGAAGGTATCGTCTTTCTCCTCTGATTCACAAGGCAATGCGATACAGACATCAGAAAAGCTTCCTCCGGTAATCATATTCACTCGCTCTCTGTCTCCGAGTTTTAAATGGACAAATATTAAGACAAAGACATTTAAACAGTCAACACATATATCTTGTTAAAAAGCACAAGATGACAACTTTTTCAAACATTGTCGACAGTATCAAAGGATCCAGTTTCCATAATCCACCCAGATACAATGACTTAGCTTTCGCGGAGCCTAACCCGGATCTGCGCTGCACAATGGCTTACATATAAATAACAAGGTAACAGTAAAATGTCTGGAAAACAGATTGTAAATAACGACACCCATTTAAAAGAAACACTCATGAAACAAGACACCTTTGAGGTGATAATGAAACCTGTAAAATGAACATAATGAAACACTTATCAGTTCTAAAATCACCAATATATTTTTGTACACATGACCAGAGCCTAAGAACCAGTAACACGATCTCTGGATCGTTTTCTTTCCGGCTACAAAGAAAAGAAGAGAATCATTCAAATATGGGAATGAACAGGGGAAAAATTCCTGTTGTTGTCTCAATTGCACATGTAACAGTCTGTGAATGTTCTGTGAGAAAGCAGAGTGTGTAAATACTACTGGGCTTTTGTGTGGCTTTCCACCAAAGCCACTTCCCTGGGGTTAGGGGCTGAGGGTTAGGGCAGAGCAAAGTCTCAGAGTGGGGCTGGGGGCTGAGAATTGAAAATAGAGGGAGGCATGTGGTGGTGGGGTGCTGAGGTTTGGGGCACATGGGACTACTGAGTGCAAAGTGAAGAGGAAGAAAAATACGAAGAACGATAATAAAAAATTATGTTTTCTTCATCTTTGGTCCCAAGCAACCAAAAGACTAGTGCACCTCAGTCTCTTTTCTCTTTTGTATTAAGACCAAACTCAGTGAAGGCTCAAGGGATGTTAGAGCCAACAGCAGCTCGGCCAGGGGGGGGAGTAAGCCTGCTTACTTGGGGACATGCAGCATATTACAACAGCCATAACATACATTCATGTTGATATTAATGAGACACTATTTGGCCTGTGGACTTGTGATTGCCAGAAATCCTTTGTGATGTTATTATGGAAACAAGAGCACTTCATTTACCATGACTAGAACTGTGTATTATTACCGACTATTGCTAAATGAGTGAAAATCACAAACATACACTACACTCGAGTGCTATGCATCTGGAAGCACTCCAGCTGTTCTGGTTGCGGTGGTCTCCTATGACCACGTCTGGGTTACGAGGTTCCAATTGTAGCTCAAGAATCTTCTCTATGTTTCGATGCTAACCCTGCAGGCCACATCACAACAGGCCTGCCTGCCAGCCTTGACACAAGGAAACACGAAAATCACCGAAACAATTACAGACATTAGGATACCTCCTCTTGCTGTAGAAGGACAGACACTCTTAATATTTCTGACTCCTCCTGATTACACTTTAGCTTGGCTCAGGTTTATCCATGCATGGACAATATGGGCAAAGACAGTTTCTATCAAATCAAATCATATGTTATCGTGCAGGATCTTTCCCTACAGTGCAGGATTTCACCAGTCCCAGGGTTAATTGCACCCATACAAGGTTTGTTTCACTGGAAACCCCAAAAACGGAAACAATGCTCCATTATCATGGAAGTTTTCAAATCTTCTCAAGTGGGCAAGAACTTTTTTATTTTTAAGAATCTGCCTTTCGAACTTGACCTCTGTCTACCCCCTTACTCCAGAACTACTGTAGCCACATGCAGCACATTTGCCTTATAATTATCGTGCTTTTCCCTTGTGTTCAGCAAAGTGGTGAAGGCTGGAGGTAGTTAAAAGGTTCTGTAGAAGTTACAAGGCTGCTGCTGTGTAGACCAATAAAGACAGTACAGCAATCTTAATCATTTAGAACGCAGTGCCATAAGAATGAACGTGTAGATGCAGAGTTCAGTATTTGTGTTTGACTAAGTCGACCTTTAAAGCCAACATTTATGTGAGTATGCATTGTAAAGCTCAGTTTGCGGGTTTAAGTCACTGAGCCAAGATAGCATTCACACAGTCAGTATCAAATGGGGTGTGCCTGAGATCATACGACCAACTAATAACCTAAGAAATCATGCTTGGCATGTTGGGTAAAGCCCAGCACGGATACCAACATGTCCATAACACTCCAGCAAAGCTGCAATATGACCTTTCATTCTAATAAGACTAATGCTCTCAAGTCTTATTTATGACTATAATACTCAGCAGAAATAGGGAACATTAACTAGCTTGTGTTAAATGATGCGATGATGAAGCCATGGGTCAAATATGACCAATAACCTAACACAGTCGGTTAAGCGCTTACGATGAGTCAGTGATGCCCCTGAGTGAAAACAAAGGTATTAAAACTGCTACACATAACAATCATTTAATATTATGTTTGCTATATACATGCCTAATTTTATTTTATTCAGGTAAAAAAAACAAAAAAAAAACCCCACAGCTTTTCCTAGAAAAACAAGAACTATTATTTCTTTCACCTGGCAGTGAGTTTTTGCATGCATGTAAAACTATGAGAGTGCCTCATGTCTCCCGAGACCAGTATATGAGTCAGCACAGCGAAGCTGAGCAGAGCAATGATAGAAAATACAAAGCCAGGGAAACCAGCGTGTGTGTGTGAGAGTTTGTGTGCGTGTGGAATAGACAAGTGGGTGGAGGACTAGGGCCAGATGAAGTCTTGGCAGGTGTCACCACTCAAGTTTTACCATGTTTTAATGGGCATCACTTCACACACAAATATCCTGGCTACCAGAGGCAGTGCTGAGAGCTGGGAACTGAGAGATGACGAGGACCATAGCACTAGAAGCCCAAGAACAGACACACTTAGTCAGAGTTTACACCAAACAGAAAGGCAGTTCCATCCCGCAAATTTTATTACCACTGGCATCCAACCAAAACCATTCTCATGAAATCCACTGTGTTGTTAGTTTGTTTAGCTGATACTCCACCTGGGACGAAGGGCAGTCTCTCAGCATAGTCTCTAAATGTACATGCATTTTCTAGAATTTCCTCTACAGGCTGCCTAGACCCTGGCTCTAAATCAAATAACCGTACACTAATGTTCGAATCAAACATCGGGGGAAATCTCTTGTTAATGTAAATGTCTGAATGCACCAAACTGCTTAAATATACGAGTGGAAAAAATCATCCTCCAAAACGTCGTAACCAAAGCCGTCGCATCACTAATCCTTTGGTCGCAGCTACTTCCTCGTGCAGTGGTGAAATTTTGGCTAGACGTGGTCATTATAAAAATTTCCCACAAGAAAATTTAACCATTTTTACCTCAACATTAGCTTTAAGTACAAAAGAGACAAGACGCTAAATGATGACTTCTGCTTTCAGGACCTTCAGAATGACACCAAAAGCAATATCAATAATCTATCGTCGACTATTCAGCTGACTTTTTATTGATTCATATTTTATTCTTTGGAATATATCTGATATACTGCTGAAATATTTGGTTTAGTATATGAGGTGTGTTGCAGTCACCTGTTGCCAGCTGTGCAGGGCAGTGTCTACAGTGTGGATGGCATACTGGCTGACATTAAGTGCCACTGGGTCCACAAACACATTCACATCCAAAGAGGTGTTTTGGGGGCAACAGGTGGCTGTAGCCTGGCCCTGAAAAACAAATGAAAACAAATGAATATGAACAGTTTAAATATAAACGGTTGGAAACAGAACTTTTTTTAAAGACTGAAGAACGATCTAAAAAGCTGAGCTCAACCTGTAATAAACACGGCTGTAAAAGCTGAAGGTGTGTTAAGTTTCGGTACTCCAACAGCTTGCAGTCTAGCAGAGAGGAAAAACTGAACTCCTGACATTGACGTGGTCCGCAGCTCCACTGTCGCAAGAAGACCCGTGGCTGCCGAGCACCTATCCCCATGAACTCTTGTTCTTGAGGCAACTTCCTGTCTGGCAGGAAGGGATGAAGCTGTCGGGATGGAGCTGGAGGAATGAGACATAATTTTTTGCTTAATATACTTCATAAACAAGTAACGATTAATGAGTAATGATTAAACACAAAATGCGTTAATCTAAACTAAATCCACATGTGAACAGATGTGGATTTTTAAACAAGAGGTCAGTTAAATCCATTAAGAAACAGGACGTTTAAGCTGTCAATCAAAAGAGGGATGCTGAGGTAGCAGATGATATCTGAGTGTACTTTACTGCCACCATGAGGGAACACAGAACAAGAAATTTATATTTATTTCATAAAAATGAAATTTGATGTCACCTTATCAAACACCTAGGTAACCCTCTTGCCAAACCCAATATGCTTCACGCTTGGAAGAGATTTTGTCATGACACATTACAAATCTTACCTGTACCCAGCTGTTCTAGGTGATGACAGAGGTGAACTTCCAGGTGTGCTAGTTGCAGGGACACACCAACAGATGGGACAAACCAGGGTGCAAAACACGAGTCCACTCGGGTACAGGCTGCCAGTGCAATCGGAGATACCAGCTGATCGCAGGGTAACTGGGACCCACACTCACTATCCGAACTGGAAGGGAAAAGGTGATACAGAAAGCCAACTAAATTTACAAAAGATTGTTAAAGAGACTGCAATAAATGAAGAAAAACTTTAACTGACAGCGCCCTGTGAATATTAAATGATTTCATATGGAAATAATATTGAGAAAAATATCCTAATATATGACTGGGATTCAGTACTTGACAGCTTTAAAGAAAACAGTAAATGACTTTCTATCACTTTTTTTTTTTTTTTTAATAACAAACGCATTGGCCCAGCTGTGAAATAATGGTCACAAAAAAAGGGAAAAAAAAGAAAGAAAATAAATATATAAATAAAAAAAATATAATATTTA
>VURO01020502.1:53309-66681 GCA_015108175.1 Pelvicachromis taeniatus
GAGGGGGGGGGGGGTGGGGGGGGGGGGGGGGGGGGGGGGGTGAGGAAAACCTATTTTTATTTTGTTGACATGCAGTCCTCTGTCCACCTGCTAATATGTTAAAAAAAAAGGATAAAAAAAATGACTTCATAAATGACAGAGAGGAATAAACACACAGCTTAATGCTGACTATCACTCGCCCTTAACTACTTATTTCTTTTCTTTCCCTATGCCTCTCACTTTCCATTTCTCAAAATCTATCAGCCTCCATCTCTGCGTGGCCACATGGTAATTTTAGAGGCCTGAGAAATTATGACTGCCTTCTTTCTCTCCTTCGCTCTCTCTCTTTCTCTCTCTTCAGTCTTGATGTAAAGTAAATGAAATTCCTTTGGAACACAAACTAAGCCATTACTGTGTTTTGGATTTTTATGGCTGCATTTCCGTTCTCTTCAGCTGGACTTTCTTTCTGGTCCTGGGAGGAATTAAAAAAAAAAGAGAATTAAACGAGACTGCTGATGTTTCCTAAAAGGGAACGCGTTACCCATTATGTCACTGGGGCTAAAATGAATCAAACCTGGGACTGCAATAACTCATGACCAAGAACTTCAGTTAAAATAACAACCGTAAATGTAATTTATCTGTAAACAGATGTGCAATATCTTCGAATGTCTTTCATGTCTAGTTTAGTAACAACATATTTAGCAGTGTTCAAAAATGTACTGGAATAGCTTTTAACACCAGATTTAAATCAGTTCAAACACACAAACAAACACATTGTATGTTATGTCCTACATTTATAGTACTACCAGCAGCCAGACCCATGGCTCTGACTGTATGTGTCTATGAACATGCTGCAGCTCTGTTTACATGGATAACACAAAAACAGCAGAGAGACTCATTGCTTACTTTTTGATCCTCTACAGCTGGCTCAGCGGTTTTACAAGTTCTAGTTCTTTCTAATAGAAACAAAGACAACTAATGTTGCACAGTGTGCTTTATAGAGTTCTCTAACATGTCAGATGCAATGGCTTCCATTGCTTTTCTCTACAGATGCTGCATCAAATCCCCACATGAAGGCGTTTTAATAACAGTTGTGTGCTTGGGGCCTCCTCTTTTCACCACTATCCCTGCAGTAGTCTCAACACCTGATTCCCTTTAACAGACTTGTCAGAAGAGATAGGACCATGCCATATGACAGGGGAAGAGGAGCAGAGTGGAAGATGTGGAAACCATATGTTCATCAACCACTGGTTCCATAACTCCTGCTGTGTAATACACACAACTCTAATACACATGTCTGTAGTCACAGGCATTATCTTTTATGTACTGGCACAGACGTTTGTAGTAATGCAGACGTAAATGCATACTCGTTACTGACATCTGATATACTACTGTCCAAGTGGCTCACAACACATTGTGAACCTATGTTATTTGTGTAAATGTGATCTGAAAATGCACTTTCTGTGCACAGGACACGTGTGTTATAATAACACGCATTATAGTGCAGAGCATACATCAGGAAGGATGTACAGTTCATTTTCACTTGGCTCTCATTTCCATCAGCTGCTAAATAATCAACATCCTCTTGTTTGGAGTAAAGAAAGTGTCACACAGGTCCTCTCACACTGAGGCTTCTGTAGGCATTATCAGAACTGCAGAAGACACCACTTCTTTTATATATATATATATATATATATATATAGTCTCTTTCCCTCTATATTCTTTCCTATTCCTCCACCCGCAATAACCCCACCCCCCACACCCCCAATCCCAACTCTATCATCACATCTTCCTCCAACTCTCCCCCCTCTACTCACATCAGCTCCCTCTTATTCTCTACTGTAACTCAATATGTGGCCAATCAGCTTGAGGGTTTGCTCAGGAGTTTTGCTCATTACAGACTTTACAGCTGTGGGGCCTTGCTGAAAGTCAGACATCTGCAGCACCTTCCAAAATCTTTCCTCTCCTGGGCCGGCACACATAAACAGACAGAAGAAAGAATCTGTAATGTAGGTGTAATGGCTATGGGAGTTCAGGAAAGAATGTGAAAGATAAAGAGAGGAGATGAGAAATCTCTGCTGCAGACGGAGAAAAATAAGAGAAGGAAAAGACGAGGGCAACCCAACCCCAAAGCTGAAAATTGAATAAACAGGTCCCTATAAATGGTAGTATAAATGATAATTGTTATTATCAATAATTTCAGAATACAATAACATGACATCCTTGGATAATTAGCAATATTAATATCAATTCATCAGCACTCAGCCCACTCATTCCCAGTTGGGAATTATTTTGTCATAGTAAAACTCTTTGCACTTAAAATGTTACAGCCATCATGTACTAATGCTAAACTGTTGTTACAATAATGTAATCTTCGATCAGCTGTCTCTATTTATGTACTTGACCCATCCTTGCATCATATTTTGAGAATCTAGTGGTAGATCATTTATCAGTCGCTATACAGCTGCTTCTCAGTCACACAATTGAATTTAAAACCACAATAACAAGGCCATTCAAATAAAATCAGACCAAACACAGATGGCTTTAACTGGGCTAAGAAGAGAGGGTGACAAAACATGTTTTGCATGTTCTGTTCCCACAGATTCGATTCCTAATGGAATGGTCAAAAAATATAAATCAGAGCGACTGTTGCAATGACACTATCAGGCAAATAGTGTCATTTTCTATGAGGAGGATGCAAAAGAACACGATTTGGGACGAATCTTTCCTTTAAGAATGAAAAGTTGGAAAGAGAGGATGGGAAAAGACAGGCCGGGAATGAGTGATAGGAGGAAAAGTGGGATGTCCTGTCCCCCACTGAGGCCCCGAAGGCTCGGTAGCTGCTGCACCCTGCCAAAATATAACCTCATCTGTGCTTTGAGACACCTGGCTATTCACACCAGAGCATGCACGATGACTTCCACAGCTGTATGACCATGTATTACATGTTTGAAAAGACAGCAGGGGTCTCTGTCATTCAATAACATGCAGTGTATAGAAGTTCTCATGATTCATGTCAAGGGAATTACAACAGCCCCTCGGTCCAGCTCTACGACACTTTACTTCCCTTTTAGTGCAGGTGATGTTAACCAAAGACTCCTGGCAGAGGCATGTGGATTCTCTAATCTTGCATCTTAGTAGCCAACTATAGCATCTGTACAATGAGCTGAACCATGGAATTGTTTAATGCATTACTGTTCTTTGCTTTTTTGGAGTGTTAGAGTAAAGGCAGACATATATGACATATACTCTTTATATACTATGGAGGGGACATAACATAAGGAGGATGCGTATGAAAAGAGAATGCAAATGCTAAGTGACTTAGACCTGCATTCTCTCCAATGGCCACCAGGGGGTTAAGCCTGTAGTTGAAAAAATAGTTCCAGTCCTGTAAAAGTCTCTAAGAGTCTCTTGCTCTGACGTCTGTGAAAAACCTTTCCTGGTGGGTTTGTGGGTTCATTGAATTCATTACTGAATAAAACAGTTTAAAAACTTTTACAACTTTGGTTATTCTAAGTATTACCCAAAGAGGACTATCCTGGGTATGCTCATAGGTTACAGTTTTGATTGACAACGTTACTCGTCAGATCTGGTTTCAAAACACGGGCGTCAATTTCTACCTGCAAGACATCTCCCAGGTCTGCAGTGCTGATCTCAGGGTCTTCTGTGGTGTTGAAAGGAACAGGTGTTATCCTGACAAAGGTAAGGACACGAGGTTCTGGATATCTCCACAACATCACCCCTGGGGTATCGTCTGTCTCGCTGTAAAACACCACCTCATGTGGACCTGGCAGTCTCTGTGAAGCTGCAAGGAAAGAAAACTATTTTATTTAATTTGTCAGTGATTTTCTGTTGTGGTTAAACTTTAGAGCAAGACTTACAGACTAAAAAGAGAAAACACATGACGAGTAACAGAAAAAAAGTGGCGCAACTAAAACAGCAAAAAGTAAACAAGGGACAGAAAAGGATTCTGGGGCAAAAATCCACTGAATTGAACAGAAACTCAGTTGAATTATAAGAGCCTTAACTGGCCTCTTTCCCCTCTGACATATAGGCTTAAAAAAAAGTGTTCTTTGCACTTTTTCACCTTTTGCTGCAAATGGACTATATTTAACTTGTATCCATGTTTTGTGTAGCAATGTTTTTATGGTTATTTGTACTATGGTATCTGAAACTACCAAAACAATTTTGCCTCAGAAATTGCTGTGGATGTTTCCATGCTTTCTGACTGTTTATATGCATAAAGGAGCCCTTTATAAACATAGTGGCTAAGTAAACATTTTTGCTATTGAGTAAACGGCCATTGATTGAACCATGCCAAGCACCTGCAAAAGCTGGAGAACGCTGGATCTAAACCTCTGAGTGGTGTTTTGACTCACTTTGTGGCTGCTGCTTGGGATTCAAGTCCTTTGGAAAAATGTTTATTTAAAAAAAGAAAAAAACAGTCAAGCAGAGAATTTCTGCTTTGTTTGGTCCCAGGACTTCACAAGCTGAAACTTTTGGTTTTGTGTAAAACCATTTCATGTCTGTGCCCTCTTAGAGGTGGACAGCATATTGTTCTTCAACAAAAAGGGCAGATGAAAGCACAGAGACACATTCATGAGGCTTTGCTTTCATTTGTGTTTGGTTGAACTGAGAGAAAGTGGGTTAGAGACTCATTCTGCCCTCATTTCCACCAAGCTTTCATTTACTCTTCCTGTCCATCTACACCATCTATCCCTGTCAGACCTGGGGAGGGGCACTTCCTGGTCTCTGTGCTCTGGGGCCCAGTTGGACAACATGTTGCAGACAGATTGTCCTCTCGGTTCTGGTTCACTACTGTACTTTTTTCTGCTTCAGTCAGAATATTAAATGCATCAAAGACCAGTTGAACAGTGCAACAAACAAAGACTCAACCACAGCTGACAGAGTGGACGGTTGGTCTACAGCCAGAGAGAAGTTTGATCCTCTGTGTATAATGTTGCTGTGTGTGTCTAAAGGACAGCGCACACAAAGCACAAAGAGAGGGAATAAACACCATGTTACTCAGAGTGGAAACAGGCAGACATGTCTGATGAAACTTCTTTTCACACAGGGCTTTGATCTGACTTTGATTTAAGTCGATGTGTATCTTAAGTGACATCTCACTTTGTCACAAAAGTTCTTTTTTTAGTTTGTCCAACTCACTTACACGAATATATGAATAAACAGCCATCGTTACTGTTTATCCTATGGACCCAAACTTATCAAGAAACAATTACTACTATAATTATTATATTTCAATCTCTGTTCTATGAGCCACACATCATCTCTGTATCAGATCAGCATACAGCGCATTAACATTCACCTGAGTCCTGGATATACTGAAAACGTCCTGTGCGCAAGTCATCTGAGCTGTGCTCTGTCCGAGGAGAGGGCGAGTCTGGAGATGGGGGTGGCTGGGTGTGGCAGGCTTTGCCTTTGGAACAGCTTTCAGCTGAATCCCCTTTCTGCAGGTGGAAGTAGGCACGAAGGTGCTCCTCTATCAGCTTCAGGCAGTTCAGGTGTTCCTGCCCCCAGAAGACCTGTTGTCGGGACAGAATAAAAAAGGTGAGATGACTGGGAGCGAGGATTAAAAGAGTAAATGACAAATACTGGGACGTACAGGGAAAAAGTTAAATAACAGATGGGGATGAGGATAAAGCTACATGTTACAGACTTCTGGCTCTTTCTTGAAAAAGCTGAATCAACACTTTCTTTTCCAAAACAGGAAGAGAGGGAGTCAGGATTACCCTCATCATCACCCATTCACAACCTTACTAACATTACCCAACACAACCTTACGTCTTCCTCACTTATCCGCGGCATTCCCCTTCCCCAGTTCCATCAAAGCAAGTCTGCCTGGGGTTTGGACCAAGCACCAGGAATCTCTGAGTCAAAAACTCTTCACACATGGAGCTGCCTGACTGCTCGGCCGCCGCTCACTAGCTTCGCAAGGGTGGGTTATGACTAAACTCTTAAAAACAGGAAAATTTGGGGATTTTTTTCCCCTCAAGTTTTCGGAAAGAGAGCACGAAATGAAGGAATCTGAGGGAATTCCGGTGGTTTTCGTACAGCACTTGATTAAAACGCCACAAATGCCAATATTTGCAGAGGGAAATGTATGATTACGTATTAAGTGTTGAGTTGCGAGTGATGTTTCTGTTTGTGGGCACGCAATAAGAGCATTAGAGAATCATTGAATAAAAAGGGTCAGGGGGTTCCCCCTGGGCGAGTAATGTGGAATAATGCACTTGTAATAATGAGTTCAGTCAGTCACATTGAAGAGGGACTTTTCAGTGTGGGCATTATGTAACTGGTGACAGGAAAAAAGCCACACATATTCTCCCCCCCTTCCCAGCCTCTATTAATAGCTTTTTAATATTCCACCACTTAACCAGCAGATATGACTCAAATGTACAGTGAAATTACAGCATGTAATTTCTACTGTCATCACCTCGCTCCAAAGAGGACAGAAGCCGTGGCAAATTAAAAAGGAATATCAGATTTAAGACGAGTGTTCAGATTGTGAGAAGCTGTGATGAGAGCATATAAATGGTGTATGGTTTAATTTGGAAACCAGTGACAGTTAAGCTGATGTTCTAGATCTACCTTGAGATTAAGACTGGTCTTCAGCAGGAAGAACCTCATTAAAACATTTACAAAGTATTCTTCAGAGAGACTAATTTCCATCAACTATCGCTGTGCCTGATAATAAATCCTGTGGCTGTTGAACTGATCTCATACAAACCTGCAGGAGGCCTCCCTTCAGGTCCAGTAGCAGTTTTGGGGGGCCAGACTCGGGTCCGGGGCTGCCACTGTGCCGACACCAACGAGCCTCTAAGGAGCCGCTGCAGGAAAATGGTCCCAACAGGACACGGCTCTGCTCCTTTAGTCCAGTTCTCACCAACACATCTTTTACCTCGAGCAGCACAGAGGCGGCCTGAATGGCATCTTGGAACACAAAAAAAAAGTAGCAATAAATGTCATGCACAGCACAGGGCAGAACTAAAGAGAGAAAACAGAAGGTAAAGGATAAATGGTTTGTGGGTAAAGTAGAAGCAGCCGCTCAGTAACTCTACAATGGAAAAAAGGACAACGCTTCAGACAAATGGGGAAAAGTCTAAAATCAATCCTGGTTTCAAAGTGAAATATTGATACCTCTAACGATGTATAAAAACTAACACTGTTCATTTGCAACTGGGCCAGATGAAATTAAAAGACATAAACAACTGAACCTCAAATATCAGCTGCACAAATGCTTGCCTCTGTGTTTTTGCACTGGTCAATTACAACAGTCTGGCACTGTGATAACAGAGCAGCAAAACATACAGTGCAGTTACACCAACCACATCCTCCTGGATATTGTGCTCGCCTGATGTTAATGGCATAAATACTTGGCTCTCTGGGGACGGAAACATCATTACTCTTCCCTCAGAACAGGCCTATGTAAATGCCTTTGACCCTGTGTTTTGTGTGTAGATAACCAGCAAAACTATACTCAGTGTTAAGCCACCAGAAACACTGGAATTAGACAACATCTGGGTGTAAACTATACAACACCGACACATTAGTTAATACGATGGGGCGCCACGAGTTCATTTCACGGGCAGAGGTACACTAGGGTATCTGAAACAGTCACACCAATCTGAAACTGCAGATCTTTATACTGTAAATTGCTAAAGTAAAAGGTTTAGCAGACACGATACAATGAGAGAAAAGCCAAACACCCACTCATCCTGTAAGCCCCAAAGGTAGCAAAAGCCCCAGCTTAATAAGGAAAGCTTGAAACATCATCTGTCCTTTCCATTAAAACTGAGATGCATCATTGTGGTCACAGGCTCTCCTGAACTTGTAGTTTTGCTGCCATAACTCACTACACATGACAACTAGCTGTTGATGTGGGAGGGCTGATCTGGTCAGTTATAGCTACAGCAGTGGCAGCCCATTTGGAAACCTCAACACTAGATGACTAATAATGCCCTGAGAAGTGGTTCTTCAAACATGTCTTTTAACTCGAGAAATTCTCACTCCAGCTGACTTGGCTGTTAGTCTGGGAAAGTCAAAGAAAGCAACACCTGTTTCTGCGTCTAGCTGTACAGTCGCAGGAAAAGTGTTTGTGAACTTTGTCAGACTGTTTTACATTTCTTCATAAATCTGACCTAAAACATCATCCTTTTTTCAAACAACACCTAAAAGCCAACAAAAAAAAGGGAATATAATTGATGAAATGACATAAAAATATTACTCAGTCATTTATCTGTTAAGGAAAATGACCCAGTATTGCACATCTGTGTGCAAAAGTATAAGAAGCTCTAATATTTGCATTCGATTTTACGGTAAAATCGGAGATGGGAATTTTTAATTGGTGGGAGAACAACCAGGTGTGAGTGGGCGCTATGCTGAATGAACAGGGCTTTGAGGAAGCTGAATCATAGCAAAAACACAGGAGATCTTTGAGGACTTCAGAAAAGAAACTGTCAATGGTTCGCCAGGCTGGAAAAGGTTACACAACGTTCTCTGAAGAGTGTGGAATCCACTCATCCACAGTCACACAACATGTGTCCAAATGAAGGGAATTCCACAGCATCGTTACCCTTCACAGGCGTGGTCAACCACGCCAAGAGTGATGTGGCAGATCACAAACAAATCCCTGGTGGCTTCTAAGTTACTAATAGGCTCTCTTGCACTGGCTAATGTGAAAGGTCATCAATGCAGCATCAGTGAGGAACACAAACCAATAAGGAAACCAAAGCTCTCCAAAAACAACACTGCTCCCCACTTCCAATTCACTAATGATGATGAGGACACCCCAGAAGGCTGTCCTGTATAAAAAAAATAGCATTTTTGGTTTAAATAAGAAGTCTTAAGTTTGGTAAAAAGGAAACACCGCACTGCAGCATAACAACCTTATTCTATCTGTGAAACAAAGAGAGACGGGGGTTTGATTTGGGCCTGTTTGCTGGATCTGGGCCGGGATGGCTCACCATCATTGATGGAGCAATGATTTCTGAATTAAGCCAGGATTTAGTTGCAGTTGTAAAATTGAAAGCAAGTTCTCATGCTTCAAGATAATTTACATGTTAGCAATAAGGACCAAACTGACCACAGGTGCCAAGGTGGGATAAGATCTGGAATCTGCGAAGGAAATATGATTCATATCATTTTCACACTCAAACCGTTCAGTGCGCCCTCAGGTCACAGAGACACCATTATCATGGAAGACAGCAATCCCATTAAGTCTCAACATAAGATAAAGGCAGTCACAGTTACTGTGCATTGAACTGCAGTGACACTGCTTTTTAAGGAACAAGTAGACATGTAGCAAAAAGCTGCCAACAGCATAACACAGGCAACGTATGGTCAAACATTCAGGATTTACCTCTATGATACTATAAGCTGTTTTCAACACGGTAAACCCTTTGATGACTCAGAATTAGCACCCAGAAATAACATCAGTATAACTATTTTTTTTTAAAAACGTACTGTGCATGACGTTGCTGTGTATGGAGCAGATGACAAATTACAAGATATATGAATTGGCAAGCTACAGTATCGATTATTTCTCCATAAAAACCACATCAAAAACAATACTTTTTATTCCTCATATTTGAAAACTTTAGGTAAAGACTGACTACTCGGAGCTTACAGTTCACTTGGGGTAAAGCAGGATAAATGGGCTTTGAAGGAGAGATGGAAAGGCATATGAATTGGGGGACTGGGGGAGGAGGTGACAAATGAGGAGATGAATAGATATAGACATGGATGGTGGGAAAGAGTGTGGAGACGAGAACAGAGGATATGAGAGAGAAAGTGAGCTATGATGTGATGAAGATATGACACACAAGGATACTCAAAATCTTTCCAGGCTTGGTCGACTGACTAAGGAACATCTTATTCAACATTAAAGTGCAATAACACAACATGGGGCTCCAAAGAAAGACAACTTCTATTGCATAAGACAATCTGGGGTAAATGTTAAAGTGGGATGACTCATTTCTTTCAGGAAAGACATTGTTGATACAAGTTGGCAGTTTACCTGCTAATATTCTCCTGGTGCCGTAGCACAGACAGAGCTTAGATATTACTTACTCAACTGCGGACAATGGGTTTATTTTCATGGCCACGATTTATTACACAGTTCAAGGGAACTCCCAAACTGGCTTGTTAAGATGAGAATCTTTCATGAACACTTATGTATGAAGGCACATTTAGGTTAAGTGCAGTCACACATAGGCGCATTTAGCAAAGAAGAGCCAAATGCCTGCATCCATACAGATGTAAATCCAGACGTTTACCATGCACACCCAGGTGAACAAGTGGAAATAGTCACACGCGCTGAATGTGTAGCAAAGCATTTCCTCCCGTCTCACCATGCGTCATTTACAGCCCAGTTGACCGCAGCATCCTGGTGTTAAAGCCAGCAACAGCAACAGCAGCAGCCAACACTTTCAATAATCAGCCTAATTGGGAGTGGTTTTAATGAGGGGGAAACCCTTTCTTTCTACATCGCTAACTCTGTTCTTGCTTCCATGCTGAATAATAGTCAGAAGCACAATTTCTTCATCCTGTTTCCATCCTTGCCTTTGCTCTTTATGACCATATTACCACTATGTAGGTTTGTCTCCAGAGACAGCAAACAGCCCGAAGACATTACACAACTGGGCTGTGAAGTTCTGCCATGAGAAGGAGGAAACATTTTTAAATATTAGTGAGATGATCTTGAAATATGTGTTATATATATGCAATATATTTACAAATGACGAGTATTAAACACGCAGACACACAAAAAAAACCTGACACACATTTGCAAAGAAAAAGACATAAGCACACAAAAAAAAACCTAAGATGAGAAGAGAGAAGTACAAAGTTGATTACCACAGATCTTCCAATAGTAGCCCCGGCGTTCATTTGGACGGCCCGGCGTTTAAAAGAGACCGGCGGTTGTTGGAGACCGGCTCTTATTCCCTTCTCAGATGGAATGGTCATGGGTAAACAGAGTTCATTTGGAAGTAAAATACGCTATGGTACCGTACTTTTATCACCACAAAATGTAGGCAACAACAGTGTATGAACATTTCAGGATTTAACAAAATTATCAGTACAGCAGTATGGTATTATTAAAGCAGTATACAGTATTTCCGTAATCATGAAAAACAGCTACGGTAAGAGTCTTGCCAATGATGCCACCAACACTGGCCTGCTACCAGTCCGAACTTTGCACGAAAGCGCTCATCAGCTCGACAAAGTCCCCTGCAGAACGTGAGGAAATGCAATGAGCTCCAAACTTGCGCATACCGTATACGTATACATTAGGACATATATACGTATACATTTGCCGTATAATTTACTGCAGGAGGGCGGTAGCCCAGATGGTACGAAAAGAGTAATAGCATATGGAAAAGGCGGCGGGTCATTGGAGATGGCCGTTTACAGACCAACGCTTAAAGGAGACCGGCTACTATTGGAGACCGGCTACTATTGGAGACCGGCGTCTATTTGTCGTGACAAGTTTTCAAACCCGGCGTTTATTAGAAACGGGTGTCAATAAGAGATAGGCCACTACTAGAAGATATACGGTAATAAGGAAGTAAATATAGGTGCACAGGCAGCTGTTTGGACTGTCTTGATCTTGGACACAGAGCTGGTAAGAGAGGTGATAAATACTGATAAATAAGGCCATTGGACAGATGTCAGTGAATAAGCTCTGCCTGATGTACACATACAGTACATCGTGGTTACAAATAGGGAAAAACTAATTAAGAAGTTAAGTAATACTTTTTTTCTTCACATCTAAAATAATATGCCAAGTGGTTATTTATTAATTTTGAATAAATAAACCATTGAGCCCTAATGTACTATACACATAGCAGTGGTCTTTGTAGATCCCCTTTGACAACTGCTAGAAACATCAGCGCTGTAAAACAGCTGTAAGTTACAGCTACAGTACATTAAAGTATTTGTATGAATAACTGTGTAATTGTGTTAAAATATTTGAACGGAGTCAAAATAATAAAAAAAACGATTAACTTGTAGTTGTGTACCTAATGCTTTCAACGCTAGTACATTAGTAAACTAGTGCACCCGCACGCACACATACACATATATGAACTGCAGGCTAATGCACAACCTATGACACTTGAGGAACCAAGTGGGTGGTGGGGAAAAGGTTGGGTAGAAATCTTCCTGAAGTGAAATACATCTCTGGCAAACATTAGATAGATTAGATAGGATCGGAGACTGATTTACCATGTTGGTTTCTCCCTGGCAGCCGTTATCTGACCACTGCCTGGCTGATTTATACTCAGCGACGTGCTGGTATCAATTAGAAGAAACCTAAAGGAGTCATTACATAACCAGGAGAGGTCCCTGAAGACCTTCTGGGATGGTAAGAGTAATAGGAGTAATATACTGTCACTCACCACAGAAATACACTACTCACTCACCACAAGACCACTATAGGACACTAGAGGAAACTGGTTTTGTAGCAGAGGACGCTATCGGCCAAAATAGCTCAGTGCAAAAAGCTGCATGTCAGCCAAGCTATTACAAATAGAGTAAATATGGGTTCAATGAAAGCTGCAAGGCATAAGCAGATCATATATGCAAGATATGCATTAATTCCAACACTAAATGTCATGAGAACGCTACACATGAAGGTAAGTCTATGTGCTGCATACACAGAATGATTTTTTCTGCTGGGTTCTGACAAATTATCAGGTTTTAAGCCGACTTGGAGAAATCTTTTTCATACAGCTTCGGGCTCCGTATGGATGTTTTCAAATGTAACTCAATTAGAAATGTCTCCTTTCCTCTGGCCACTTCAATGGTATGTATCCATTTATGTTTGTGTGTTGGCTGGATATGAACAGAAGTAGAACCAAAAAAAGAAGAGTTGTGTGGCAAACTAATGGCAAGTAATAAAAGATATAAAGCAAAATATCAACAACTGTATGAATAGTAATTTACTGCAGGTCACATGAACTTATGAAGATGTACACTCGCTTAACGATCACTTCTTCTGTCTTTCTCTATAATCGAAACATTTTAAATGCATCAATAAAAGCTGGGTATTGTTTTCATCCCTTTGGGCTGATCGAGTACACATTAATAATCAAACACTACTAGAAAGTACTACAAAAGAGATTTCTAAGAGATTAAAGGTACTTTCCTACTAGGATTTCTTAGCAAAGTGCTTTTTCTCTCGAGAAAGTTAGAGGAGCTTGTTTTGATCCAAACAATTTTTCGTACAGTCCCTGTTGGAAGGTCTCAACTAGGGCTGGGCAAAACAATTATTTTCCGAATCGATGAATCTAGTGATTAATTTTTCGATGCATCGATTAATCTAATGGTATATGTTACTGCTAAGCAGCTTAAATTAGTTTTGCATTTACGG
>VURO01020506.1:0-14631 GCA_015108175.1 Pelvicachromis taeniatus
TCCCGACTATGTGCACTTGGTTAGACTATTTTTCAGCTATAGCCATGTAGCTAATACCAACACTAGCTAGCACTGTAAAAAGAAAAGGAAAAAGCAACATGTGCATGCTGTATGAAAAGCATTACAGATGACTTTTCATACACCATGCAACAAAATAATTCTGTGAAAATGTCGCCAAGTAAAACAAATGTATTTAATTCACTTACCTTCTCAGTATGCCTACTAAGGCAGTGCCAAAGGTTGTATGTGGCTGAACAGTCTTCCAGAAACTGGCGGTCAAATGCTCTTCTTAAATTATGTTGTTGTCTTATTGGATAAGACTAAAGGCCGCGCTTATGTGTTTATCCAATCATATTTAGTTGCTGTCTTTGAATATATTGCATCATTTCCGGTGGTGGTCAAACATGATTACAATGCTTTTATTATACTAATTTAATCACTTTAAATCAATGCAAGAAAAATTAGTAGTTTCAGTATTGTTTATAATGAAGTAAATGGTACTTTATTCAATCATGTAAATAAATGAAACATGAAAGACTTGTGTAGCATTAACTAAATTCATTTGTGCAAATTCAAAAATCTGCCAATTCCCATTTTTTCAGTGTAGCATTTTCCCAACCAACTGTCTTTAGGCGTTCCAGAGAATGTCTTGAATAAGGGAAAATATGCAGTGATCGTCAGTTTTCTAGTGGAAAACAAATGCCTGGTTAATGCCAGAGGTCAGAGGAGAATGGCCAGATTGATTTGTGCTGATAGGAAGGCAATAATAAAAGGCAATAATAAGCACTCTTTACAACCGTGCAGAAGACCCGGTGTGAATGCACAGTATGTTACACCTTGAAGCAGATGGACTGAAGCCTCAGAAGACTACACCAAGTGCAGACCCCAAACATACAATTTGCACAGGTTTACAAAAATTGACATTATAGATGATTGGACAAGTGCTTAAACAATAAATGGGAAACAGCAAATAAATATGAAAGCATGGCTCCTTCCTGCCTTGCATCAATGGTTCAGACTACTGCTGGCAGTGTGATGGTAAGATTGGATACTCTCTTTGGTCTCCTTAGTACCAGTTTAACATTGTAAGCCTACCTGAGTATTGTTGCTGACCATGTCCACCATTTATGACCACAGTGAGCCCATCTTTGATGGAGGAGCTCAGGACATGAGCTTTGTGTCCTGTGTCCCGAGGCTCAAATTAGCTGAAACCGGTTTCTTTAGCATGACAGAGAGTAACCAAAGACCTCCACAGTCACCAGATTTCAATCCAACAAAGCACCTTTAGAATGTGAATCTCTACGTAGAGTCTCGTTAAAGCTTTCTTTTTCACGTGACTGTATACTGCCACTGGGACACACTATTTTAGAGAGTTTTATTTCATTGCTTTTTTTCGCCAAACTGCATTATGCATTGGCTGAAACAGCATGGTGCTATAGTATAACATGTCTAGTTGCTACTTAGGACTCCTGCAGTCCAAACTGCAGTGTTATCCACAGAAGACCTGGCTCATTATGAAACAAAGATATACAATAAAAGAGGAGAACTGAAACTGAACTGAGCTGCTGATGTCCTGATACAGCAAGTAGCCTATAATTTAAAAAGAAGAGCTAATACAATTATGCAGCAAAGTGAGCTTAATTCAAATAGAATGTATTATTTTCCTTAATTAATTATTATAAATATAGCATTGCATTCTGTTTTTGCTTTCATTTTACACTTCTTTTTATTTTTGGAGACAGAGCTTGGCCACAAGAGCATTAGTGAGGTTTAAATACAGATGCTTGCCAATACAGACCGGCTCACAGTAGACAATTCTTTCCAAACATGTCGGATGGAGATGAGGTGAGAAAAAAGCCAAACTGGGAGAACCCACTGCTGTGTAAAATGACATATGTTGTTTTAACTAAAACCAGGGGAAAAATGCACTGATATGTGTGATTAATTGCAGGCACTGGGGATCACGGATAATAATGTCTCTTTAATTTCTCAGACAGTTCTTAAAACTACTTTTCATGCAATAGCTGGGGGGGAAATCAAGCTTTTATTAAATTAGGAAACCTGTTCTACAGAAACATATTTTCAAACTGATCACACTTCTCAGGAATGCGTGAACTCGGACTTGAAATCTATAATGTCATCCTGGGAAAGAGCCAATTGCCACTGACGCATTTAAATGCGGAGAATGTGTTTGCGCCTCTGTTTAGACCGTGTCACTACAAATGACGGCAGTGCCTTCTCCGCACCTGACATTTTCTCCACTAAACACTCACCGAGACCTGTGGCTATTCATCATCTTGTCAGCACCAGTAGACATCCATCATCCACTTTCACTGTGTGTCTGTAGCTCTCACTTCCTTCCACGCAAACGCGCGCAGGCCATGAGGGTAGTGAGGAGGGCCCTTCAGGCTGACACATTAACGGGGCTCTTGGGAGATTGCATGGGTATGTGTGAAGGATGAGTCCGCTAACCATCTCTGTACTGGTGTTTTCGTTTCCTCTAGCCAAAGTTCTGTCTGTTTTTTCTATATTCTAACAGGAAAAAGTGGAAACTGAATAAAATGCTGATGCCGGTGAACGGCCTATTTCAGGCCTGAGTGCGCCACTAAAGCTTGGCAGGGTCTGGGTACACCTTATTCATTTTTCATGTTTTAATCTTAGCATAAAATGTACTCGGCATCAGATGCCTTGGAGTTGGGCTAATTTGTGATTGTGTTCTCTGGGAAAGCAACTGGAGCAAGTAAGGTTCAGAATGGAAAAAAGGAACAGTGTCTAACAAAGATAATGAGCTCATGAATATTCTAGGACTTTATTTACTCGTCTCTACATTGAACTGTAAACAGTATGTTTTCCTTTTTCGTGTGCATTGATTTAAAAAAAAAAAAAGAAATGTCATTCAAGGAAATTTGTTGGAGTCAAGTATCCTCAAATATAAATGAGTTCCAGGAAGTGTTTAGTGACACCGGAGTGTTTCGGACCAGAGTCATGGCTTCATCACAAGAAAAAGAGTCTATGACTGAATTATGCAAAGCACCTTTTATAAAAGATCCTTTTGGGGGGGGGAGAGAAGTTCCGCAGGATAGATGAAGTTTAAAATGAGCTGCTTGGCCACAATCCCCAAAGGAGTGTTTGGGCAGTAAAAAGGTGCAGCATTTGATGAATACAGCACCTCGCCAACTGTTAAGCAGCAGGGCGTAAATATTATGCTATGGAGTGTGTGGCTGCCAGTGGCGCAGGAAATATTACAGGACTGGAATGAAGATGGATTCCACTAAGTTCATTCGAGAAAGTAAAAATGGAAATAGACTGACTTCTTCTGAGCCGAAACTTACTTAAAAGTCCATCAAGTCCATTAGAAATCTTGCAGGGCGAAGACACCAGCAGTGACGACAACAAGCTCTCAGCGCACATCCACATGAGGTAAAGAGACCTCACACAGAGTTACGAAATCATTCAAACCGAAAGTATTATAAAAGTACTGACTGAAGGTACGCATACTTATACTCATGGTATAATCTGTGCGTGCGTGTTATCATGTGTGGCATTTTTGAGTATATTGGAGGATGTTTGTATGTTTGACCCCAAACAGAAAATTTGTGGCTGGAGTAAATGTGCCCTGGGGACATTTGCTCCCCCACCACCAGTCTTTTGAACATTTTTTAATATTGTTTTGTTTTGTTTCTTTTTTTAAATCAAGTTTTTTTTAATTGAAAGATAATTCTATACAATCACAACAACAATTTAAACAAGCAGAAGAGCATACTGCTTATAAACTGAAACCTCAATATAACACGCAATATAATATTATATTTGGCAGGCGGTATTTCTAAAAATATTCGTGATATTTACAGTGGAACAAAATATATAATAAAGTAATATTTTTTATTTTATTTTATTATTTATTTATTTATTAGTTTGTGACGCCAGTGAGGGTTATTCTTTACCCACAATGCACAGCGAAACAGCCACGTAAACGTAAAGCATCGTAGCATCAGCGCTGGCTGCGGCTTCCCTAGCTGCCTCAGCTTCCTGTATAGCTACACCTTCCAGATGTGCAGATGATGCAGCACACATTTCTCAGGTATTATATTATTGCTCTGGCTTGCGGATGTGCTAACTAACTAGTTGTTGATCGCCGCGCTGACTAAGCTAACGTTGAAGTTGAGTGCTGTTGGGGAACAAGCTAGTAGTTAGCTGCTAACCTTTGCTAGCTGGTTAAACTGTTCTGTAGATGGTAAAGTCGTTTTTACACACAAGATAAATTCATCGTTAACACCACGGGCAAACGTTAAAAGCAACGTGTAACGTCAGGTAATCTACCAGTTTCATGTTCGCACATGTAAACATAGCCAACCTTTAGCTAAAGGAGCACTGCTCTTAAAGTTGGGATTAAAGTAGCCGATTGATGAGACAGTTTGTCTCCGCAGTCTAGTGTTGTTGTCTTTTTGAGTTATTTGAGTTACCAGGACGTAATGTTGTACTCGCGCGTTGTATTTAAGTTTTCTTGAAGTTCTGAGATGTTTCTCTTTTTTTTCTCTGGGTTCAGTGAAAGCACCTAAAAGCCTCAAATCGACTCCTCATAACGCCCCTTCATTCGGTCCACGGAGCTGTCCATGGTTCTCACACGATGTTTCTTAATTAGAGAAAGTTTACGTGAAGGCCATAGTTGAGTAGAATAAACCTTTAGTAATCTGCATGTTAGGAGTGAAACATCCAACAACACCACAGACACGGGTCATTTTAAACTCTGTGTGCAACAACAGAAAATAGAGTAAAACAAGAGCTTTCAAATTGCCTCCAATTTATTCACGAGTTTAGTAGTTTGACAGGAAATTAGAAATTTTGCCATGTCTCACATTGGTAAGGAGTCCTTACCAGTTCCATATAAATTCAAATTTTAATCAGAAACTAGGTTGAGCCCACTTATGGTAAAATTTCATGCAAACTTTTTGAGTCTGCTAACAAGCAGACAAACCTAACCAATCACAGTGGAGTGGATTAAATGAGTGCACTTTCAGGCAGTACATTAGACAGAGGAAGAAAAATGTGCCCTTTGTTTAGAAAGCCAGTGACTAATAAGACAAAACATTTCATCAGTCTAGCGGTTTTAGACTTTCTACAGGGTGCTGAATGTGCATCCAGATGGGCGTAAGTGAAATTTCCTGTGAAGAGGATGCGATAGGCTCACCTCAGTTTCCTGTGGCTCAGAATTCAAAAAGGCAGCCAAGCTCAGTCAGAGTTCTGCCAACAATCTCCATCCACAGTTTGACTTTCTCCACGGTTTGTTTTTGTTAATCAAGGTAAAGTAACGAAACTGGCAGATGTATTGCAAAGGAGATGAAAATGACCTGCCATGTGCAGCCGCCAAAACCTGTATTTAAATCATGTTCTCAGCTTGAAAGGCTCCAAAGGCAACCTAAGCTCATGAATGTATAATTAACCATTTCCTAAGTCTTCTGTCCCGGTGCAAGATCACCAAAGGGCCCAAAATCAATTAGAATACGCTTAAAATTAAGATTTTTGCTAAATAACTTTACATGTAATGAAACTTGCTTTATGCTTTTAGCTAGTCGTGTTTGGTAGTGATTGAATTCGGTAACAAATGGACTGCAAACAAATAAACATTTCATCTTGAGGCACTGTTTTAATTTAGAAAAAAATGTCTGTTTATAATCTTCTTCCATGTGTTGTATTTTGAAATTTTCTGCCACCCCCCTGGAAGTACTCACACTCTCCCTCTATACTACTGTTGTATTACACACAGGTTCATGGCTGATTTAAAATATTTATTATACAGTATACACATTTATTATATAGTATATCTCCACACACGACACTTGGTGTTGATATTGTTTCTAAGTGCTGTGATAAAAGCATATAGAAGATATTCTCCGTTTTGTTTGTCTTTTCATCCGACCTTGGTCTGGTTTTGAAGGTAATTCTTAGTTGTGGTACCCGACAGTTCGCTGATTCTGCTCACGTCATGGATCCTGAGGACTTGTCAGTCAAGCAGGAAGGAAATTGACTGGAATTCAAAGCACATGCAGGGGGACAAACACGGAAAGTGTCCCGCTAATGCACATTCTCAGCTTTATCAGTAGATACCAGAGGATTTTGATTGCTAGCAAAATTAATTAGATAATAAAAAATATATAAATAACTAATTGCATTGTTGTTGTTTGAGTACTAAAACAAACTGTTAAATATTTCGTGTTTGGACACGAGTATGCAGACATTATCCATTAAGCAGTCAAGTGAGGTTAGAGGTCACCACAGTAATCTATATTATCGTGAGAGGAAAATAATCAGTGTCTGAGCGCTCGGTGTGCTGATCTCAGTTTGTTATTAAAACCCCCAAAACATCATACATTTACAAAAACCTGATATTTGACAATTTAATAAGAAACTGTTTTTTTTGCCCTTTGTAGAGTGATAAATGGAAAGCAATGCTGTGACCAAAGACTGAATCTTTTCTTGCAAGTTGCAGCTTAATATAATTTTCCATTGTTTTTTTATCGAATTGCTATTTTTCAAGTATTAGTCATTTAGTCTAAATTGTCATGACATCTATAAAGAATGTGAGAGCTTTGTCAACACATACAAAATCCGTGTTCTTCCTTAATGATGAAAAAGCAGGACATTTCCTTGCCTCACTCACAGATCTGTGCCATCTCCTCACAGCCTGTACTCCCTGTTTGCAGGCCTTCAGTGAGACTGCCAGAGCTGTAAGATGTCGATGGTGTTGTTTGCCTCTGTGGTGCGAGTCGAGGACGGCCTGCCTCTCTCAGCATCCACTGATTATGAGCAGGACAAAGAGCTTCAGGAAACGAAGAGGCTCCTCAAAGGTCTCTCCAAGAAACTCGGTCAGTTTCCTGACCGCTGCACACTTAGGACTGGACCATACAACGTCAAGTAGGTCTTTACTCTTAGCAAAATATCCACTTATTCTGCTCTCTTAAATGTTAAATAACTCTTGATATTAACATGTTTCAAATGGACCATTTTGGTGTATAAAATGTCTGTTTAGCTTGAGTAAAGAAAAGTAAAGTAAAACAAATTTTCCCGTCGATTTTGACTGAAACCACTTTTGGAGAAGGGCCCAATTATTCTGAGCATTTTTAAGCGTCTGCATTCACTCAGTACATCTTCAATTCCAGGTATAAAACCAAAATATAGACAATGCATTTTTAATGGCCCAGGGGTGCTGAAATAGCCTGCTGTTGACAGTTTTACTACTTTCTTTCTGACCCCTCTAACACACATGTGGTTAAAGAAAATACAGAAAAAGCTTTTACATTTGAGAGATTTGACAGCTCGGGCTTCATTTGAGGTGTCAGACGGTTTCTAAAAGCTCTGCTTGTGCTTAGGGAATGGGTTTGAAACTCTCTCAAGCATTGTTTGTTAAAAGCTAATTAGTCTTATTACGACAGAGGACGTGACCTTAGAGAACCTCGCCGCCAGCTATCAATGGGCCGGCTATACCTTTCAACAACAACAGAGTCTCCTTTTGATATGTCTCTTTAATCAGTGAGAGCCTGAAGCTTCTGAAGAATGCGGACGTCTAAAGGCTGCTGAAGGTCAAAATGAAAGAGGCAGCGTTTAAAGTCACCGGTTAATCTGTCCTGTGATATTCCCGGTTCTTCAGTGGCCTTTGTCATGTCTGTAATATTTGTGTGTTGCGAAAGCTAGATGAAATTCTTTTTTCAGCAGATTGAATTCAGTCGACTTTAGAACTTGCTTAATGCCTCAAGTTTTACACAGTGATTTAGAAGCAGTTTAGGGACTAGTTTACTTCTGTAATATACTTGCACTGTAAGTCATAGTTATGAATCATCAGTTATACTGTGGGATTTAATCCAGTTTTATTTTACCTGTTACCTATAGTGGAGTTATGATTTATTTTCTAATATTCTGTGAGGTTTTATTGGCAGTCAGGCAGCTCAGAGGCAGATATTGGCAAGCGTATTTGTCCACAGGTTTATTGTAAAGCACATTGCGACATCTCCTTTGGAAAGGCACTATACAGCACTTACAGATTATAGTCTGGTAGTACATTATTGCAGTGTTTATTATATATGCACGACCAACTTGTGAAAGTAAAGGGCACAATAAAAATTAATCCATCAATTTGAATTGTGGTTAAGGGGCCCGCCTCCCTCCCACCCTGAAATGTGACTCAGTTGCCTCAATTTCTGATGCGTACGTGTGCGACTAATCGGTGACGTGCCGGCATCAGATTGACTCTCATTCCTCAGATATCGTCAACACTGAGAGTTTTTCTTTCCATGATAATCATCATATTAGTCCCAATTCTTTGTTGACATTCAGGTTTCATATTTATTCAGATGTACTCCCAGCTATTCTGGTAATGTGACATCTTTGTGTTTGGGGAATTTAATTTGCACTTAGTGTATCAATTAACACTGCAAGGCCAGCAGATCGTTGATCTGCAGAGGTGGATTTGGATGCGAGTTTAGTCGTTGTGTTAAATTAACTGTGAAAGTGTGGCGTTAAAGCAGAGATGCGCTTAAATTGTGTTTGCTCTGTGTTTGGAGCTGCAACCAGCAGAAGTCAGAAATGCCTTTGTGTCCCTGGGTATAGCATTGAGTCCTAATTACAGATTCCCAGGGTTTCTGTTGAGAGGAAGAGTGGCACGATGCATTAGAGCAATAATATTTGTGTGTATGTGTGTGTTCAGTTTTACAAGCTCGCTGGGCGTTGGATACCTGATGGTATGCACTGCAACTTATCCCAATGTGTTGGCCTTCTGCTTCCTGGATGAGCTACAGAAGGAGTTTATTGTCACCTACGACACCAAACGGATCAACGGTGCCATGCGGCCCTACTCCTTCATCGAATTTGGTGAGTCTGTGGAACTGTGCGTTTCAGCCAAAACAGAAATATCGTGTCAGCTTTCCATATTAAAATGAGTGCTGTGTCTCATGTTACCTGTCAGATGTAAAATTAGCCTCGTTCTTTACGATATTTAGTTTTTAAAGTTCCTCCTGGGTACTACACAAATTTTACAGTACATGGTCACAGTGGGTACAGTTCAGATACAAAAAAGATAGAAAAGGTTTGGGTTTGACGTGAGTGACGGTTTGATGGCCTGGGACTACTCAAAAAGTATTGTATGCTAGTTAACTGGTTAGCTATCCTACCAAACCTACATATGACTTCACCTGCGAAACAAAAACACCACATCAGTCGTCGTTACCTCAAAGTGTTTTTCTTGCCATCCTTTTAAAGAGGTTTTTGTGGACGGGCTTCCCATATCACTCATAATTACAACAACAACAAAAAAGCATCCACTATGCAAAGCAGATTTGGCAGCACGTTCAGTTGAGTAAAAATGATGTTTTTTACTTGCACGGAATCTTTAGGGTTTTTTTTTTTTAATTTATTATTTAAATTTATTTTCTTAAAAACAAGATTTTCACTAACATTTTCACTGTTGCTATCTGAATATCAAAAACCCCGCATGTAACGAGTAGTGGTGCGTCAGAAACTGCTTTCTCATTGGCTAGTGACTTGTCAGTCCCAAGCATCATCGACTGTACCCTCGATAATCCTCTATTTTGAAATATAGAATGATTACGATTTATAAATTCAATTTAAAACTCATCAGGAAAGTATTCACAGAGGTCAACTCACAAAGGCTTTTTCCCACCCATTTCTACAGGACGTCTTTTTGCAGCCACAACTGTTGCCATCGGCTGGCGTTCAGTTAGAGTACACATTTAAGGAAGCACTTTAAATTGGCTTTATTTATTTTTTTAATTGGACTATTGACCACATTTTATACTGTGGTCTACACACAAACAGTGCAGAGCTAAGAGGTGAAGCTGTTACAGAGACAAAGTACACGAGTGGAGGAAAGGAAAACGATTTTCTATCATCCAGAACAGCAGCACTTGTTACTGTGATAGTGGGTAAAATGTTGACTAATAAAATCCTGTTTAAGAGCACTCGGAGAGCGCAACACCCCCAAAGGCCAAGGTCTATACTAAAACATTTGCCTAATTCATGTGAAGTTGACTTTTGCCCTATGACCTTTAAGCATTACATACTAAAATGGTGTAGTTCATTGTCTTTACCCACAGGATTGAAGCAGAAGTGGCTGTTGGATTTTTTTCCGCTAAAAAAAGCGAGCAAACTTAAACGTGCTCTCATCCACCGATGTTTGAGCTGCGCAGGGACAAAACTCCCGTTTTAAGAAAAGCTGTCTGTATGCACATAAACTGTGAGCTCAGCTTGTTATGATCTTTAAATTTGGCCACTTTGCTGCAGGCTGCCAGCAGCTGTCCTACTTTCTGTCACAGTCACACCTGCGAGCACGTAGGGGTGAGTCCAAAGGGCAGCATGGAGTCTACGCAACTAGATTTATTTCAGAGCTTTGGCAATAGTATTTTACAGATGAGACACGAATAAACCATTTTAAATATAATTAATAGACTCAATTAGGTTTATGTGGACAGTAAAACTGAGTCACTGGCCCAGCGTATGAAGTAGCATTTTTGTTATTTTAATTTGTCGATGCAGTGTTTCTGTGTCTATTGTTGATCAAAAATGTTGCTTTTGTTTACTCAGAAATCTTTTTACAGTTAAATCACTTTGCTTGCACATTAACAGCATCTTGCTGTGTCACACAAAGGGTGCCTTTGGTTCTCCCCACCTCTGCTCTTTGTATTATTAATCAGCTCTTTGTTGTGCTGACTGTTATCCCTCAGACACCTTCATCCAGAAGACCAAACAGCGCTACAATAACCCTCGTTCCCTGTCCACCAAGATCAACCTGGCCGACATGCAGACAGAGATCAAGCTGCGACCGCCCTATCAGCTCTCCCCTGAGGACCTGCGGGCTATCAATGGATTCTCAGTGCACGCACCTTCAAAGTACAAGGGCATAGGTAGGACATAAGCTGCACATGTATGCGTGCAAAGTATGAGAGAGGCTTGTAATTAACGTACATGCGGACAGTACTTCACACATATAAAGCTGCATTTATTCATGTGCATAAATATTTACACAGGGTGTGCATGCACCTTAAATTTAGAAATTTAATCTTATTACTTTTAATATTATTTCTTTCTTAACACTGATTGTACTTGACCACAAGACTGTGACATAATGTACGTATTTGCTTTTCACCCAAAATGTTCCTGGAAAAGGACAACAGGAAGTGCTGTTGTCCTTTTCCAGGAAGAGCCATAAAGCTTTAGATCTTTATGGCTCTAAAGGCGTTCGAAGCAGTCTCTGATGAAGACTTGAAGTCGATTTGCGTTGCTCTGTTTTGCTTCCTCATTTTAACCTAAAAAAAAAAAAAAAAAAGCCTCAGCAAGCATCTTTTTTTAATATGTTGAGGGGTTTTTTTTGGGACAAATCAGAAATCTTAAGCACTGCCATATGTCAGAGTTTCAGAGCTTTCAGCAAGTACTACACCCCTGCCCTTGGACGCATGTTTTTTTTGTAGTAAACGTTTCCCTGGACCCAGGGTCTCTCCAAAGGATCCTAGTCTCTGTTGCTTTTGAAGCTGTGTTTCTTCACGCCTCTTTTGTTTTATTAAATTGTATTAATATGCCGTTCAGAACCAAAACGATTTCTCAACGCTGTATTTTCATGTATCTTCAGTGGATTAAGAAAAACATTTCTTAATTACAGAGTCTCATTTAAGTCCTAAATGTTGAAATATTTATTGAAAGAAAAAAAACAAACATCTGCAGCAGAAGTCATTCAGCTGCTTAAATTTGAAATGGTTACTTTCTGGTGGATTATAAAGGGAAGAGGAAACGCTGAGTATCAGAGAGACACTGTGTGATGAGATATTCCTTTTCAAAAATGAATTCATTCCGCCGTTGCTTCATCGCATCTCAGACCCCGTGCTCTTTAGATCACCCAGAAAAACAACCCTTTTTGGGCGCACTGTCACACCTCACTTGCCCCAAGCTAAGCGATGCCACCTCGGGTCACTTGGAGCTGTTGTGTTTCCCCCTGACATCCGTGAGAGCAGCTCTCCACGCTCTGCTCACTCTCCGCGGACCTTCCCAGTGTCTTGTTTTTCTGAGAACATAAATCATTTTATCCTGAGGGATGAAGTATGCTAATCTGATAATAGTGACACATTAATTCTTTTACTCCGCAAGAATGTTTTGAAAGTGGGATTTGAAAACAGCACATTCTTGGCTTATCTTTGCCATTCAGGGATTTATTCCCTTTGTCCTGCACATAATAGCTTTTATATATATATATATATATATATATATATATATATATATATATATATATATATATATATATATATATATATATATATATATATATATATATATATATATATATATATGTATATGTATAAATGTATAAATGAAATTTTGTCAAATCTAGTTGCTTTGTTTTACTGTGGAAAGCAGATTTAGCCGAGACCTGCATCCTTGTTCTCTTCCAGCTCCCACGCAGATGTTGGAGCCGGTGACTCTCCCGGGGATTGTATCCTGTGTGCTGAGCATCCTCTGTGGAGGGCTGAACCTGCTGCGAGGAGTCCACGCTATAGAGAGCATATTACAGGTGAGGGCATACTAGAAACGACTTTCAGATTCAGTTTCTCTTAAAGGGAAATGAATGCTCAGTGCAAGGCTGCTTCTAGTTTGATACTTTTGGCTGTCACTTTTGTTTGTAGTAAGAAACTTTGAGGACTAATGAATTCCTGATGGCTGGGAATGTAGCTCCATCACAGAAAAGCAATCAGGTAGTCAGGAAACGCAGACTTTAAAGGCAGTGTGACTTATTCTAAAGAGAAAATGTTGGCAAAGACTTCACTGTAAACATTCATCCCAGTTTACTAACGAGCTGCCCGGTTCAATGTTGACGTCACGAGCCACTAATATCTCCTAATTAACACTAACTGATTACTGATTATGGTCTGTTTGGGCTCACGTCACTACCACATGCCTGCCATTGTGTCCCGTGATATAGCACCTGTCACATCATTCTCTATGACCTGGATTAGATCACAGTACCTGAAACACATAAATAAAGGAACCTCGACATGTTCTTGTCATATTGGTTTCTTTATTTGTCCCTACATGAATGACTAGCGCTAAAAAAAAAAAAAAAACCCCAAGCATTTTCTCTGTGTCTGCAGAATGATGATGAAGACTTTAATTACGTGATTGCCTTCTTCCTCGGCACAGCGGCCTGTCTGTATCAGGTAAGTGATAGTCTGCGGTAAGGGGAGCCCATCACTGGCTGACTAACAGCCCTGCACTTTATAGCTCAGCAGCTTGTCAGCTACACATTAGCAAAAGCTCAGTGCCTTTCGGTCCAGTACCTTCTCTAAAAGATTTTGCTCAGCTCTTTTTGTGCAGCTCCTGATACTAAATGGATCCTCACAGACTGGTAGACACAGTGATGGTTACAGAGACATCAGATGGGTTTTCTTATGAAAACACAAGTCATGCGGTGTGTGCATCGTTCACGCTCTCTGTCTTTCTCCTTTCAGTGCTACCTGTTTGCCTACTTCTCAGTCTGGAGGAACAGCAAATCCTTCCTGGCCTTTGCACTCATCTGTCTTTCCAACATGTATTTGTACGAACTGAGGAACATCTGGCAGATCCTCTTTCATGTGGCGGTGGGCGCCTTCATGACTCTGCAGATCAGACTGAGGCAACCGCTGGGCAAAGCACCGGATTACAATGTCTGACAAAAAAAAAAAAAAAGAGCTGAAACTCAAAGGACAAATGGACCTGTAGTCTGAACAGCACACAGCCCCCAAAAAAGCCAAACATCTCAATTCGGTGAGAAAAGCCAAAAGAGATCTCGCAGCAGTGGGGTAGTCCTGTTCAATAAACCCCAGCAGCTGTGAACAGATCTCAGTTTGGACTGTCTGCTGCAGCTTGAATCATTTATGGACCTTACTAGGAAGCCATTGCCCGATAACAATTTTCGACTTCCTTTCAGTGCATCCATCCCACCTGCAGGACGAATGCAGTTTTTGCTCCCTCTGCAAGCACCAACTTAAGTATTAAAAGTGACGCCACTCACTGCCAAATGCATTGGCTTAACAATCACACGATGGGACATAAACTTCAGTATCTTGTTCAGTTATTTTTCAGCTTCCATGTGAACCCACTGGTACTTCATCAGGTACACGACTGGTTTGAAACTTCATGGTTTAAAACTATGCAACGCTGCCTTCTGCATTTGTGTGCGCGTCCCTCATTTCAGTCGTATCTCATTTCGTGTTTGTCATCGCGTAGACTGTTCTGCTTATTTATTTACCGACTGATTTCTCTGACACGATGTCAGCGAACAATTCTACAGATTTGTATGATTTTTTTGCTTTGCGATCGCGCCGCTTTTATGTACACTTGTGTCTTTTTTAGTCACAAAGTAGCTCCTGTTTCAGTCGACGCAAACAGGCTGTTTGCATTCGTACCCTACTTCCTCGCCTACACAGCCTCAAGCATATGCCAGTGTCAAGTGACTGTGTTAATAAACAGGTCTGTGTTGGCAGCAGTATAGATGCATCGCTGCGTCGTCAAAGCCAGAGGCAGCCTGTATCATCTGAACAGCCTCTGGCCTGTTTTTTTTTTTTTTTTTTTTTTCCCCCCCCCCCCCCCCCCTCATTTACA
>VURO01020507.1:0-11629 GCA_015108175.1 Pelvicachromis taeniatus
TTTTAAGCCCCCCCCCCCCCCTTTTTTTTTTTTCCCACAACCCCCCCCCCCCCCCCCCGCCGCTGACGTATGTGCCTGCTGTGCCGTACAAGTCAGCAGCTGCAGCAGAGCTCATCTCTGACATAGGTAGTGAGATTCATTCAAAGTGGAATAAGGCTTCAGTGAGGCAGCGCGCCTGCCTGCGTAAGCAAGCCCCACTGCAGTGCTGCTGATTAAAGCCAGTGACATCAGCAAGTTGGTGACATCAGCAAAAAGCAGCAACATCACTGGTGGACCATGCAGAGGGTAAATTAGGAGAAAGAGAGGTTATTTATTATGACTACAATTGGAGAGTATTTCTGATCTCTTATAATCTCATAGTTCTGTAGTCATAAGAGGGGAAAGGAGGAACAAAGGATTACATGTCTGAATGGGACTCATTTCCATTCATGCTACATTTAATACATTTGTGTGCCTCTGACACACATTTTTTATTCATTCTGGTGTAATTCAGATATACTGTAGTCATGCTAACAGGCTGATTTATTAGACTTCCTGTTGGTGGATGATGCTGTGATGCTCATCGCTTATGTTTAACAGTGTTTGTGTGCTTCAAAGAAATACCGTAAAATTCTGGGTGTGCGAATGTATACACAAGGTGAAGCTGCGATCACTAAGGTGACTGTGTTTGAATGTTTGGAAACATGAGAGAGGCAGAGGAGTGTCTGGTGTCTACATGTAAAAACCACATCCTGGCATTCGCCACTTGCTATTGGATGGTGTGAATTTCAGCAGTCAATGGGGGAGAATAGCCAGGTGGAACTTGAGAGATGGGTTCAACATCTCACACATAAACATGTGGGTTGCTGGGAGTCTATAAATCCCGAAGATGGGAATGAACAACCCCATGACTATTCTTAGCTATGCCTGCAGCGCCCTTACAAGAAGATGCCACAGATCTTTCCTTAATCGCTAACACCGGTTAAAGTAATGAGGGAGATGGTGGTGATGTTGAAGGGGTCGATGTGAGAGGCCAACAGGGAGACGAGAGGGAGAGTGGAAAAGTGGCTGTCAGGTTTAGCTGTTATTAGTTGATTTCACATCACTGTCAGTGTGCAACTGTCAGGAACAATGGAAAACTGATAAGCTTAGATAAGCAGGCAGATGTCACATCATTGCTTTACAATATAACTTGACTTGAGATGAATTGTGGATCAAATTGAATTAAAATGAGTTAAAATGTAATTCATTCAATTTGTAAATGGATCCCACTTTCTATCCCTTCTCGTGCTTTATATATCACTGCTTATTCTTCATCCACTTAATGCTTGACTTATTGTTACGCCATTTATTGTTTATGCTTTGATACACTTAACCACGTGTGACTCGGCAGGCTAATAAATAAACACTTTTCTCTTTGTAAGTCTCTGTCACATCAGGTCAAAATCTGTAGCTTCATTGAGCTCATCAGTTGCCTCTCTTGGGTCAGAGACACAGGTCGACCTAAGAAGAAAAACATCACACTGCAGTTGTTTATCCTGGGATATAAACTGGCAGTCAGCTGGTGGCCAAATAGTTACCCTTAGTTTGTAATTGAAACCACAAGGGATCAACAAGCAGCCCAACCAAGTCTAAGGTCAAGTTTCTTCTTAGTTCACAGGCAGCCTGAAGTCTCCTTTCATGTTTCTCAATCTTTTTTTTCTGTTGTTGTTGTTGTTGTTGTTGCGCTGTTGCTGGATACACATTCAGTGCCGGGTTGTGGTTATGAGAACCAGGGGTGTACTGTTTTTGAAATACCCCTCTCTAATATAACAGTTGAACCTATCAGCCTGCTTTAAAAGCTTTCTACCCTTTATTATTTGTAAGTTTTTTATGGGTTTGTTACCTAAAGAAGAATAAAAAATGCATTACTGTTAAAGATTTTACTAGCCTATTGAACAGAAAACCATTTCTTATCAGAGAGAAAATGGTGTGGCGTTGGTAAGGTGCTGATAAGCAGCTGAAAGTAGATGGGGGGGGGGGGGTTGCTGTCTTTCTAAAGTAATGCTTTCTGTGATTGCTTGGTTAGTTTTTCAATCAGGCTGTCACATCCACATGAAACCATGTTTTAAAAATTGTTTTAATTATGGAAAGTCTTTATGTACCGTGTAGCATCCTGATTTGTTATGTTGACATAGCTGGAAGTTGTCATTATTTGTTATGCTTACATTTGGCATTTTTAAAATGTGCATGTGGCATCATTTTAAAGAAACCACTTCCTTCTGCGTGTTACGTGGAAAAACATGGTGACCCAGGAGCAGTGTGAGGAATTCACCCCAACCGGTCGCAGCAGATGGCCGCCCCTCCCTGAGCCTGGTTCTGCCGGAGGTTTCTTCCTGTTAAAAGGGAGTTTTTCCTTCCCACTGTAGCCAAAGTGCTTGCTCATAGGGGGTCATATGATTGTTGGGTTTTTCACTGTATGTATTATTGTAGGGCCTACCTTACAATGTAAAGCGCCTTGAGGCGACTGATGTTGTGATTTGGCGCTATATGAATACAATTGAATTGAATTGAATTGAATTGAATTGAATTGAATTCCAGTGACGTCTCACGGCTGTTGTAAAGCATTTAGGAATGCCACCGACTGCCATTGTGACAGTGAAACACTTTTATCCGGGTACTCGTGGCTGTCTTTCTTGCACACTTTCACCACGTCTCCAATAATCCCTCGTAGTCTTCCTCAGACTGCTGTTGTCACGGATTGGACCGCGTGTGTCTCCTCCCCCTCAGTGGCAGGATTTACCGCAGCCTGCTGCTGCTGCAGACACATCAAACAGCAGACCATGGATCAGGTGTTCTGAGGCACCTGCTCTGTCACAGGCGCTCTTAAACATGCCAGTGGTTTGTCGCTTTATAATATTAGATTATAGTATTAAATCTGCCTGTTTCGATTTAATTTTCTAAATCTGCGATAAAAAAAAAGTACATAAAAAAGAAGCACCGTGTGATCTTAGAGCAGACCTTCTGCGTCTTCACAACTTTCCTTCGCACATCGGCGACTGTCGCCTGCGCGCCGTGCCCGCACTCCCGGAGCAGCGATGCCTCCCGGCGTTGTGACCGCCCCGCGTAGCTCGTCGGCCGGATGCTTCTGCGCCTGCTGCGGGGTGAAGATCAGACCGTATTTCACCGAGAACTCCGTGATCTCTCAGGTGGAAATTTATCAGCTGTAAGTTGCCATGCTCACAGTCCAGAGCTTTCCTTGCTTATAGTAACGATAATACTACATGAATTATTATATTGCCTGCAGTGTCATGCAGTGATGATCTACTCCAAACTTCACTATAGAGTTAGTGTGCATGGGCATGTGGTTTTTCCTCATGATGACTTCATAAGAAGGATATGGCAGCACAGCAGCTGAACTAGTGGCTGCAGGAACAGGTTCCCTTCCCTTTGCTTCCTTTTTGAGATATCTGCCAGATGCTTTTCCCCATCTGCTGAGATGCACTTCTCTCCACCCACCTTTAGCTGTTCCTTAAATGCATCCTTGGAGGGGGGGCACAGCAGAGCAAGGCACACGATGTACCTTCAGCAGAATCAGGAGATGTGATTATTTTGTCTTCATTGTGCTAGCCACGGAAACGACACTTGCATTTAATTTGAAATTTATGGCTTGGATGAAGCATGTCAAGATATAATTTGCACAAACACATCATTAGCACTTGTGTGAGACATCTGTCTTGTGTTTGCTTGTGTGAGTCTGTGTGCAAGCCCAGCTGTCAGCCTCTGTCCTCTCTGGCATTGTATTGTCTCTGAGATCTTCTTGGTCTGCCTGCAGCACAGTGCATCAACCGAAGGACTTTTTCAGCATTTTCAGTGATTCTAATACATTCACATCTTGATTTTTGTTCATCATTGGCTTTTTTCCATTTAAAAGTTTAACTAGGATGCACTATGCTTGCTCACATTTGTCCAATGTTCTGTACATCATGTCATGAAGAAAACTGGGTGTGTGCAAGTCAGCGTGGAAGTCAGAAATTCCTAACATCTATTTTTTCTAACTTGGAAACTTGCATGAAAGTTTGCTTAGTTTGCTGTAATTGTCACTTCAGTAATGACTGCTGTCGATTGCAGGTTCATCCTCCTTTGCCTTTGTTAATTTCCTCCTGCATCATCACAGCAGACAACAACATGACTTCCTGTCTTTGACGGTCTTTCCTTAGCTCAAGCCTATATTTATACTTGCTGGCCAGATGGAGTGACAAATTAGTCAGCGATCGCTGGTGTTAGTGGTGATTTTGCTTTTACTCATCATCACAAAAGACAATGAGACTTTGTCTTTCCTGCTTGTATTGCGAGGGACTAAGCCTGTATGTAGTAGTAATAATGGTAATAATACTACTTATAATAATAGCAGAATGATGGGAATGAGTAAGACATCTTAAGTCCATTATGTAAGTCTGTTGTTCAGACCATCAAGAAGCTTAGCTGGGACTGTCATCTTAATTTGGTACTGAAGTTACAACCACAGTCACTGAAGTTGCAGTTGCCTTGTTTTATGATGAAATGATAAATGGATGATCAACAAAACTTTAAGTCTTTGTAACTCAGAACATTCTGTTGTCAACCTGTTATTCAGTAAATATTACCAGTGCCCACATGTGCTCTGGTTTCTACTGCAGTCATGTGATTACTCAAAAAACGCCCCATTATTGTGTTGTTTTGGAAAATATGAGTGTTTTCTAACAAAACATTACACTGAATACATTTTCATGAGCCAAAATGATTTCTGTTGCTTGAAGTCTGTGCAACAGTCCTAGTGGGTGTACTATTGCAAAACATGGAGAGGGGCTTAAAATCCTCACCTTTTGAGAAGCTGCAAATGAGAATTTTTTTTTTATTGAAAATGTCTGAAAATAACAAAGTGTCAAAAGTTCAGCTCTTTGTGCTTTCTGTCAGTGGACCTTGGAGAAACTTGACTAAAAGTCAGTAAAAGCTGTAAAGCCTTCAAAGGATGTGTTTTATGATAGATGTGTAGGTGGATATCACTCACTGTTCAATCTTTTCTGTCTTTGTGCAGCATCAGTGAAAGTTTCCTGACCGTAAAGGGGGCTGCTCTGTTCTTGCCTCGAGGAAATGGCTCCTCTTCTTCGTCTGCCTCCCGTTTCTCCCAGCTGCGCAGCAAACATGCAGGTGAGGCGAAAGTTCCTCCCCAACAGCCACCGTCTGTTTAACTGTTTAACTTTAGCTAATCTTACATCATGTATGCGTTACTCTTATCTTACCAGGAGATATCCAGCAGCACCTACAGACTATGTTTACCGTCCTCAGACCCGAGGATAACATCAAACTTGTAGGTACCCATAAAAAAACAAATAAATGTCAGTCTCACTGATTTTATTTAACTGTCGAGTCACAAACTGTGTTTTTTTTTTCCTTCACTAGGCGGTTCGTTTGGAGAGCGCACATGCTCAGGTCACCCGCTACATGGTGGTGGTGTCAACCAATGGTCGGCAGGACACAGAGGAGAGCGTGGTGCTAGGAATGGATTTTAGCCCTGTAGACGGGTGAGAGTGACACACAAGATTTTTAGGTACCTTCTGGTTTTGGTATTTTGGTTTAAGGTATAACATGAAAACTGTTTTCCTCACTCAGCTCGTGTTCTGTAGGACTGGTTTTGCCCCTGTGGAGTGACACCTTAATACATCTAGATGGAGATGGGTAAGCAAATTCTTCAACAGTGGACACGTTACACATGAGATGGCTAAGATTTTTAACTCACTCCTCTTCACTATACTTCCTCTGTTCCTGCTCACAGGGGTTTCAGTGTATCAACTGACAGCAGGGTGCATGTATTCAAGCCTGTTTCTGTGCAAGCCATGTGGTGAGTCATACTGGATAATTAGTACAGCTGTGGACATTTTTATTGTTTGCCGGTTTCTGTTCGTTCACATTTTATTCCCAAATTTTAATTTAATTTTTTTCCTCACAGGTCAGCCCTCCAGTCACTCCATAAAGCCTGCGAGGTGGCCCGTAGTCATAACTACTTCCCAGGCAGCTTGTTCCTCACCTGGGTCAGCTACTATCAGAGTCGGGTCTCCTCCGACCAGGCCCGCATCAACGAGTGGAACGCCATGCAGGACGTGCAGTCACACCGTGCCGACTCTCCTGTTCTCTTCTCTGACGTGTAAGTAGCCAAGTGATGTTTGTCAGATATGTTCTCTATGTGGAAAACAGATAGACATGAACTTATTTCATATATTCTTTCACCGTCTATTTCTGCAGACCAACAGAAAGAGAGCTGACTGAGCGTCAGATCAAAGCCAGTTTGCGGGAAATTATGATGCAGAAAGATCTCGAGAATGTCACCTGCAAAGAGGTGGGTCAGCTTCGAGTATCTCCCAGTGAAAGAAAATGCTTCAAAAATGCCATGATATTTTTTAGTCATTAGTGTGTTACTTTACATTTTGCCTGCACGTGTCTCTTCCCTTCCTGGATGTGTTCTGTAGATCCGAACAGAGCTGGAAATGCACATGACATGCAATCTGCGAGAGTTCAAGGAGTTCATCGACAATGAGATGATTGTCATTCTGGGCCAGATGGACAGTCCTACGGAGATCTTTGACCATGTCTTCTTGGTGGGTTGACCTCTGAAACACCTCTGTTGCTTTTAGCCCCAAAGAATATAAGATGTGTCAGATCTTGCACGCCTGTACGTCGGGTCCTACTCTCACAAAGTGCAAGATAGTCTTGTTTAATTTTAAATGTAGCACAATTTTAAGGTACTTTGCTGCTGTTTGGTTTGGAGTACTCACCGTACATCAACCATATCCTGCCACTGGACTTCAGCATTATGAAAAGCTTATTGGTAGGTGCTGAACAAGTCTAAGCATTGCTTTTTGTTTCCTTCAGGGATCTGAGTGGAATGCATCCAATCTGGATGAGTTACAGAACTGCGGGTAAGGATGGAGGGGAAAAAAACTCAAAACAACAAAACTGACTGTTCTGAATAAAAAAAACTAAAACTTGCTTTATTAGGATGAAATTAAATGTGAAAATATTATTCATGCTGTTATACCATCGAGTTCAGTTTTACAAATCTGTAGATGTGCCTCTCTCATCTAAGGCTCAGCTTTCATGTCTCTTTGTCATTCAGAGTTCATTACATCCTGAATGTAACGAGGGAGATTGATAACTTCTTTCCCGGTGTGTTTGAGTACCACAACATCCGTGTGTATGATGAGGAGGCCACTGACCTGCTGGCCTATTGGAATGACACCTACAAGTTCATATCTAGAGCCAAGTGAGTTTGAGATGTTTCATCTTCTCTTCTTTTTCTGCGAAGAATGAGATCTATCGACAGTGACAATAATTTTTAATATCTACCCTAGGAAATCTGGGTCCAAGTGCCTGGTGCACTGTAAAATGGGGATCAGCCGGTCTGCGGCCACAGTGATAGCGTATGCCATGAAGGAGTACGGCTGGGATTTGAAAAAAGCCTTTGATTACGTCAAGGAGCGTCGAACTGTTACCAAACCCAATCCCTCGTTTATGAGACAGCTGGAAGAGTATCAGGGAATACTCATGGCCAGGTACACAAACACAGACATCATCCATGATAATGTAAATATTTATACTGGCAGAAAGAAATGCATTATCAAAATCTTATAAAACAATGTCATGCAAAAATTCTCAGAAGTGACATGTTCCTTTATTTTCTCTTTCATCCACAGCAAGCAAAGGCACAACAAACTGTGGCGTTCTCACTCTGATAGCGATCTGTCTGAACACCACGAGCCACTCTCCAAATCCTACGCCCAGCCCCACAGCCTGGGTCGCTCAGATCCCCACAACCAAGCCAGCAACATAGCTGGTCCCTCGGTAAAAGAACTGCTGGAATCACTGGGAAGTTCTGCTGGCAGCAAAGCAACACACTCCACTAGTCAGCCAGATACGGGCATCCATTCCAATCAGCTTAGCTCTTCTTCCTTTAAAGGTGTGGCAGCTCCATCAGGTCATGCTGAAGCATCTCGTTCTGCTGTAGGTCGGAGCAGCCGGCAGGACCGTCCTTGTTCTGACTCTGCAGCTGCTTCTGTGTCTCTGTTATCTCCTCCACTCTCCAATGGCGTATATGACTCTGGGAATCGGCCCACGTTACCTCCTGTCTCTCAACCAAGGGCCGCCACTGTGGTGCCTGAGCTTCCAAAGACCGATAAGGTGACTGTTGCACAAAGTGTTTTGGTGGGCCAGCCTCATCCACCTCCCTCCCTTCACCACCTCCCCCACTCTCCTGCTCCATCTCCAAATCTAGCTGATGGAGTTCTAAAGCCACAGGTGTTGTCCTGCTCTTCACCTGTGATAAACACAGTGCTTGTGTCAGTGCCTGAGCCCATCGCAACACAAACCCCAAGCACAAAGCAGGCTGGACCCGACTGCTTCTCTGCCCCAGCGTTTGTCAAAAAACCAGACTGTGCCCAACAGACATATGGCTCATCTTTGGACAGTTTGGCAACCCAACATCCCTCCACTAATGATTTTATCACTTATCCTAGTGCCATTCCACATGAAAATGTGTTGGTGTTCGGCCACAGTGCAGACCACATCAACTTTTTCAGTGCCAGGGAAAAATTTAAGGGGATGAGCCAAGATGGGAAAACTCATTATACTGCAGCGCAGCAGTCGCACCAGCTGAAGAGTTGTGGCAAAGAAAACCAGCCACCACTGCAGGTCTCCACCAGTGAGGGGAAGGTTGAAGGGAAAAGAAAGGTAAACAGTGCTTGTTGCAAACGCTCCCAGACAGCTCTAAACATTTCCAGATTTGGGTTGCATATAGTCTTCACCTGTGCTCTGACAGTGGGCTCGGGCTGACTGTGTGTAATGCAGCCACATCGATTTTATGATATGTTTACAGGCTGCTCTTGTGTGAGATGCTCAGTGAGATGTGAAATAGAACAATTAAATATTTTTAGATATATATTTTTGAGGATACTTGAAACTGAACTGAACCCATCCATAGCAGTTACTGTTAATCATCCCAGATTTATTCTGAATGCTTTTTGGTTGTTAAGCTATGTTGCGCCACCTGGTGGGACATCTATCACAGTTACATTGTAATTGTAGCAATGCTTTCATTGTGCATTTAAATTAATGGTATTTTATATTATATTATATTTTCAGGAAATGCCTGTGCAGGTCACAGGCCTGAAGCCCAAAGAGACTTCACCTCTTGGCTCTCATAGCCAGACTGAACCTCAAGGTCCCCAGGATCAGGATGTGAGGAAGCTGAAGCAGGAAATTGAAGATAGTGATGTTTTGTCGCACAAGGAATCTGAGGATGTAAAAACAGAATTGGAAGAGGAGGCCCCCGCCTGTCTTTCCAGTGACTGGACACGAGGGTCAGTGCGACGTGTTACGCAACAGCTGGAGCAAAGAATGAAACAGGAGCATGAGACCCCGCCTCTCTCCTCTTCACCGCCTTCTCTCTCTGGCAGTACCTCCAACTCTCACCGGCGTCCACACAGCATCCATTGTGCAACGTTGTCTACTTCCCAGGATGCATCTGTCTGTTCACAGGTGTCTGCAGTTCGCAGGGTGCACAAAGAGCAGGAAAAGGAAGATGGGAAGTCTGGACCAGCTGAAAGTGAGCACGCTCATGCTGCGATGGGGACCCTTAGGGATAACGAAAAAAGCACAAAAGGACAGAAAGTCCGGCCTGCTGAAATTAGATTGCTTTCTACCTCTTCTCCTTTCCACCACTCTCCCCATTCTCCCTTTGCCTCGGTGAACTTTCTGTGTCTGGAGGGTGTCACCGAGCTCGAATCAGGCACAGACTGGGATTGTCCCACAGAAGGACCCCACAGTGACATTTTCAAGAGGGAGACTTGGGAGACTTTGTGTGAGCTGGGTGCCTTCCTGCAGCAGGTGAGCATGGCTGGAAAGTGCAAGGCCAGGTGTGTAGGTCAGGTGCCGAAGCGAGGTAGCAGTATCCAGAAGAGGGTTCAAGAGGTGGAAGCTAGGATTCGTCAGGCAGGACTGACCCCTCCATCCATGATGAAGCGCTCAGCCTCCCTGGCTAAACTGGGATGCTTGGAGCTGCTTGCCAATGACTTGAGTGACTGGGAGCTTAGCCGCTCCACTGTAGCTTCACCCTCAGCACAACACCCGCTCCACGCAGCCACCGACGAATCCAAGAAGCAGCGGGTCCACAGCTCTCCTTCTTCCGCTGGTCAGCAGTCAGAGGTCCTTGAGGCAACCACTCAGAGGCTTCCTAAAGCTGGAGAAACATCCTCAGCAGTCTCTGCACCATCAAATCCGAATCCTCAGACAGGAAAGCCTTTAAACTTTGGCCAAGAATCTCTGCACTCGCCTGGGCCAACACTTCTGACAACAAGGCAGCAATACGGAAGGACTCACCCGCTAAGGCGGCTTAAGAAGAGAACTGTTAGCACCCTTTACCACACCATGTAACCCTCAGCAGGTGTGTGTCTGTGTACGTGTGCAGGAGAGAAAGAGAGAGATGGCGTGCCCGTCACAAATGAAAATCAAGTGCATATTTTGGATTTATTCAGCAAAACAAGCCGACGCCTCTTGCCTTAAGGGATGTGTTTAGTAGTTTCTTTTTCCCTTCCTCTGTAAAAATCAGTGATATGCGAATCCGGTCTCGGCACAGGATAAGCGGCAAGGCTACGACGGTCCCAGTTAACTGAGACTGAAATAAACCACTTGGAGATTATGAAACAAAGAAAAAAGTCATCCAGAGAGATGTACATGGGTCACATGTTTGAAATGTTAATAACAACCAAGCGTGCACATACTCACTCATCACATCGTTGCTGATTTCTCCTTTATCGACTTAATATTTTTGGCTGTCAAACGTGATGTTAGCTGGAATGTAGCCTCTGTTTCCCCTCTTCTCGTGCTTTCATGTCTCTTGGTAAAAATGTGCCATTTATGCTGGAGAAAACTATCCCTCTTTTATAATCAGGTAACTATGTTGGAATTAAAAAAAAGAAAGTTGAAATAAATAAATAATAAGATACGATAATACGATTTTGTAATCATATCATCAGACCTAAGGCCATATGTTCTGGACACTTGGGTAAAGAGAGGGGCTGAGCTGTCAACTAATCACCACCTGGTGGTGAGTTGGATCAGGTGGCGGGAGAGGACGCTGGACAGACCCGGTGCACCTAAACATACCGTGAGGGTGTGCTGGGAACGCCTAGCAGAGGCCCCAGTCCGCCAGAGCTTCAACAGCATTCCGAGGGAGACTGGGGACATTGAGTCCGAAGGGATCATGTTCAGCATCTCCATTGCCAAAGCTGCTGCACTGAGCTGTGGCCGCAAGGTGGTCGGTGCCTGTCGTGGTGGTAACCCCCGAACCAAATGGTGGACACCAGAGGTTAGGGGAGCCACCAAGCTGAAGGAGTCCTACCTTTGGAGGCAGCTGATAAGTACCAACAGGCCAAGCGGAACGCGGCACGGACAGTGGCCGAAGCAAAAACTCTGGTGTGGGAGGAGTTCGGAGAGGCCATGGAAAAAGACTTTTGGAATGCCTCGAAGAGATTCTGGCAAACCGTCAGGCGACTCAGGAGGGGATAGCGGTGTTCTACCTGCACGGTGTATAGTGCGGGAGGAGCACTGCTGACTTCGACTGAGGATATTGTCGGACGGG